>JBBPCZ010046380.1:0-13063 GCA_037974445.1 Brycinus macrolepidotus
CAGCTTCTGACTCTGACCCCGACTCAGCTCCAGCTTCTGACTCTGACCCCGACTCAGCTCCAGCTTCTGACTCTGACCCCAACTCAGCTCCAGCTTCTGACTCTGACCCCGACTCAGCTCCAGCTCCTGACTCTGACCTCGACTCAGCTCCAGCTCCTGACTCTGACCCCGACTCAGCTCCAGCCCCTGACTCTGACCCCGACTCAGCTCCAACTCTAGCCCCAGATCCGGTCTCAGCTCCAGCTCCAGACCCGGTCTCAACTCCAGTGCCAGTTCCAGCTTCAGCGCCAGCCCCAGATCCGGTCTCAGCTCCTGATTCAGCTCCCGGCCTGGTCTCAGCAGTGGCTTCAGCACTGGATCCGGTCCTCTCACCAGTTCCTGCCTCAGGTCTGGTCTCTGCGTTAGTGTCAGCTCCAGACCCGGTCTCAACTCCAGCACCAGACCAGGACTCAGCTCCAGCGCCAGACCCGGTCCCAGCTCCAGCGCCAGACCCGGTCCCAGCTCCAGCGCCAGACCCGGTCCCAGCTCCAGTGCCAGACTCGGCTTCAGATCTGGCGCCGGATCATGACCCCGCTTCAGCGCCAGATCATGACCCCGCTTCAGCGCCAGGTCATGACCCCGCTTCAACGCCAGACCCGGTCCCAGCTCCAGTGCCAGACCCGGTCCCAGCTCCAACGCCAGACTCGGCTTCAGATCTAGCGCCGGATCCGGTCCCAGATACAACTCAGGGTCCAGTCCTAGATCACGACCCTGATCCTGTCCCAGACGTCGTGGAGGCTCCAGCTCTGCCTCCAGACCCCGACCCTGATCCAGTCCCAGACGTCGTGGAGACCCCGGTCCCGACTCCTGATCCTGACCCTGATCCAGTCCCAGATGTTGTGGAGAGTCCAGCACCGCCTTCTGATCCTGGCCCTGGTTCAGATCCCATCTCCATGGCAGGCCCTATCCCTAGTCAGGGGTCCCTGTTACTGCCAACCCTCCAGTGGCTGTTTCGGGGGGAACCAGGACCCCCTGGCGCTCCGGGGATGCGCCGTCAGTCGGGGAGTGTTTTCAGGGTCCCCACCTGGGCCAAGGGGTACCCCCTGGATGTTATTTTGGGGGGCCGCATTATCGTTACGGAACCACGCCCCGGAGGAGACGGAGGGGGGTGGCTTCTGGGACTACGGGACACCGGTGGGTCCAGCACGGGTCGTCTAGGGCCGACTAGAGACGACCGTGTGGGGCTCACGGGGGGGACTCTTTCCTTCTTACCTCCGTCCTCCCCTCCTCCTCCTTCTGCTCCTCGTTCCTTTTCTTTTTTGTGTAGGCCTGGTGGCTCTTGGCGCCCCGGTGTGGCACCTTTGGGGGGGGGGCGTACTGTCACGTCTGGCCTGGGACCACTAGAGGCCACCCTTGGACTTCTAAAGAGACTTCCAGTCTGACAGCGCAGCTGTCCGGACTTTGTAATTAAGACGTGTTCTTTGTTCATTGGTTCTGTCCTGTCCTATGTATGTATTTAAGTTGTCCCCTTACCTTGCCCAGTCACCAGTCGTCCCTCACTCTTACCTGGTGTGTTTGTCTTTGTGCTTAGTAGTGGCCCTTGAGCCTGGTTTTTGTTTGTGTTAATAAATAAAGCCACAGATATAATGGAGATCCACGCCTGTGCCTCCTTTCCGGACAGATACACACTGTTTGTGACAGGCCCGAATAATTCCCTGTGGGCCAGCACTGTTTTGGGCTGATTATCATGGGCTAACAACATTGCATTTGTGAAACTGCACTTACTCTGGCTGCCCTTTTTTGTGTGTCCTCATATAAACACAAACAAGCTCACGACTGTATAGTCGATTGCGGTCATTTACAGGCTGGGAGGGTAAATTAACAGCCTGCTTTTCCAGCAGTACACCACTGGTTTGTCAAATACAATTAGTCAGCCACTAGGTTTTGCAGAATGAGTTGAAACGAGTCTCTTAAATTTGCCACAGTGGGATGAATCTTTTTTATTTGATGGAAGTGGTGTCTCACAGAAAATAATGCCTTATTTTTGGAGCTTTGAGTTGGGGGATGTTGCTTTGAGTTAACCAGAGTGATCTACATCATGGTATGTGACATCATGGTTTATTTTTGGAATAATGGAATGTCATAATATGATCGGAAACAACAATATACAAATGTAACTGATATACCAGCCCCTGATGCACAAATTATTCAAATGACAGATGGTGACCAATCGTATTGTTGATATAAAAAATAAAAAAAAGTTCATTCCTACATTAAGGCTCGATAAACATAACATAAAAACATGGATGAGGGAGGGTCCAAGATGAAGTGACCAGGGACCCAAGACCATTCTTCCGGGCCATAGCCTTCCCAGTCCACGAGGTACTGCGTGCCACATCCACAGCGACGCGAGTCGAGGATCCGCCGGACGGTGTAGGCAGGACTACCGTCAATGATCCTGGGAGGAGGTGGAGGAGGGTCTTGAGGAACTAGGGGGGAGAAGAACGTGGGATTGAGCTGGGAGATGTGGAAGACAGGATGAACACGGAGGGAGGCAGGCAGCTGGAGCCGATAGGTGACAGGGTTAATCCTGTGGGTGATTTTGTAGGTTCCGATGAACCGGGGGGGGGTGAGTTTCTTGGATTCGGTGCGGAGTCGGAGGTTCCTGGTGGAAAGCCAACTCTGTCACCCACGTGGAACAGTCATCCCGGTGGGTGCCGACGGCAATGTTGCTGGGTGTACCTGTCGTTGGCCCACTGGGTGGCAGTGCGAGCCTGGCTCCAAATCCGTCGGCACCGGCGGACCAACTGTTGGGCCGATGGTACATCAACCTCCGCTTTTTGGTGTTCGAACATCGGAGGCTGGAAACCGTAGCATACCTCAAACAGGCTGAGCCCTGTAGCCGATGAGATGAGGAAGTTGTGGGAGAGCTCGGCCCAAGTGAAGTAGCTGGCCCAGGAGCACTGGCGGTCAGTGACAAAACACCTCAAGAAACGCTCCAGTTGTTGTCTGACCGTTCGTCTATGGGTGGTATCCAGAGGAGAGGCTGCATGACAAATCGATCAGACGACAGAAGACCTTCCAGAATTTAGCGGTGAATTGAGGCCCTGGATGACTTGTCCCAGGCGCACACCGCACATGCCTGAATGAACTCCTTGGCATCTTTGGCCATACTGGCCCACCAGAAGGCCCGTTGCAAGAGGGAGAGAGTCCTCTTGGTTCTGGGGTGGCCCTGAAGGACCGAAGAGTGACCCCATTGGAGGACGTTCGACCGAGGTGCCGATGGGATGTAGAGTCGTCCAGGCGGGGTGCCTGCCGGAGGGGGCTCCAAGGTCTGCCCCTGGTGGATCCGATCTTCAAGCTGCCAACGGAGGGGTGAGATGATGATCTGAGGAGGCAGGATAGGCGCAGGGTTCGTCTGGGGGCTCTCCGCCTCATACTGGCGGGAGAGGGCGTCCGCCTTGGTGTTTCTTGACCCCAGAATATGATAGTTGGAAGTTAAACTGTTCAAAGAAAAGTGCTCACCGCGTCTGCCTAGGGTTGAGTTGCTTGGCTTGTTTGATGGTTATGAGGTTCTGGTGGTCAATCAAGACTGTAAATGGGTCACCGCCACCCTGAAGCCAGTGACACCATTCTTCCAGCCCCCATTTGATGTCTAACAGCTCACGGTCCCCTACCCCGTATCGCTGCTGAGTGGGATTAAACTTTCTGGAGAAGAAACTGCACAGGTGCAGTTTCTGGTCTGGACCTCGCTGGGAGAGGACAGCTCCTACGCCCACATTGGAGGCGTCCACCTCCACAACGAATTACTTGGATGGGTTCAGGAGTGAGGTTAAATGGGGCCTTGTATGGTTTGGTGAGAGCACTAAGAGGCACCGCAACTGAGCTGAAGCCCTGGATAAAGCAGCGATAGAAATTTGCAAACCCCAGAAAGTGCTGTAGCTGGTTGAGCATTTTGGGTAAGGACCAATTATGCACAGCATCCAGCTTCTGGGGGTCCATGGCCACACTCTTGGGGTGAGAGGACATCGTTTATGAATTGTTGGAAGACCGCCGGGCTGTTACACAAACCAAATGGCATTACGAGGGTTTCGTAGTAACCAGTGGGGGGTAATGAATGCTGTCTTCCACTCGTCGCCCTCTCTCATGCGAATGAGATTGTATGTGCTCCTAGCCCTCTCCTCTGGTGTCAGAGAGAGGCACGCCCTAAGTGCGTGGGTTCCCCGGCTCCTGAGTGGTCCACTGGGCGAGGTGAAGAGCCGATGGAGGAGGAGTCCAGGGAGGAGTTGGAGCGAGTCCTGGGGGTCGCTGGCGGCAATGACTGAGGAACTGGCTCTCGGGCGAGAGCTCATCCGTCGGTTGATCCATAGGGTTAGCTGGATAAGGCCTTCGGTGTTCTCCGGCAGCTCTCGCACGGTGAGGGAGTCTTTGATATAGGGAGCCAGTCCCTCGTAAAAGACCGTTTGGAGGGCAGCCTTGCACCAGGCAGTCTGTATAGCCAGAGTGCAGAACTCCACTACGAACTGACTGACCGAACGGTCGCCCTGCCACAGATGGTAAAGGCAAGTTTCGGCCTCCAACTCGCTGTCTGGGTGTTGGAAGGTGGCCCTGAGCTGGGTAGTGAACTCGGTGTAAGAGTGAGCTGGAGATTGATTAGCTCTAAGGACCACCGTGGCCTACTCTGCTGCCTGCTCAGTGAGGAGGGAGATGAGAAGTGCGTTGCAGCTTCTCTCCGTTGGGAAGCAACGAGGTTGGAACTCAAAAAGAACAGCGAGCGTGGTTAGAAACACATTACACTTCCCGTCTACTCCATTCCATTTGTCCGGTAAGGCTATTTTCAGTTCTGAAGTGATATGGGGAGCGAGGTGAGACCGGACCGCTGTCTGTGGTTGCCTAGCTTCGGCAGCTAGCTCATGATGAGCTCTTTCAAGAGATGTGAGCTCTTCAGTGAGCTCACCAATCACAGGTGACTACTGAGCCACGGTTTCACACAAAGCGGCGAAATCCGCTGGGTTCAGTCTTAGGCTCAGTCATTCTGTCAGGAAGCTGGCCAGAACTGTTGCCCAGTGTAGCGTGGTGGATGAACCCAATCACAGATTGAACATGAGAGAGTTGGTAGACCATGCGCTTGATCTGAGAACACTCTCAGCAGAGAGTTGAGGTACCCACCGGGAGCCTGCGTTCTCACACACACACATACACACACACAGTGTCTATATTAGGAGTGGAAAATAACTGGAGCACTCACAGTATCAGTAGAGATGATACGAGACGGAGCGGGTATGAGACTCAATGACTGAGCACCGTGTGTAACCACTTCCTTGTTTATATAGGACGTGACGTGTGTCAGTTCCAAGGTTGGTTGGGCTGGTGTGCATCATGTGGCATCACATAGGTAGGATCAATTTTGCAAGGAAAATGTCACTCTAGGCCTTCTGGAGGACTATGAATACGAGAGGCAGTCTAACCAGTGAGTTTGTGTCTGATGGTCTAACCAGTGAGTTTGTGTCAGATGTTCTAACCAGTGGGTTTGTGTCAGATGGTCTAAGCAGTGGGTTTGTGTCAGATGGTCTAACCCAGAGGTCCCCAAGTACCAGGCCGCGGACCGGTATCGGTCCATGAGTCATTTTGTACCGGGCTGCACAGAAAGACAGAATAAAAAATATTTTATTAATGATCAGAGTCTGAAAGAAAAAAAAACACTCGTCTTGGTCATGTGATACCGTACATCAAAAATTTAGCCCATAAGCTAGCAAAAATGAGTAAAAAACAAACGTCTTTGGGGAGCCTCTTCATATTTTTACGCACTTTGTTTTTAGTAAAATCTGTACAATGAAAATATTGTTTTACATGAAACCGGTCCGTGGCGCAAAAAAAGGTTGGGGACCACTGGTCTAACCGGTATGTTTGTGTCAGATGCCAGGGCTCCTATCTGAAGGAGTCACTGTAGAAATGCTACATCCAAGCTCAAATATTACATTACATTGCATTACATCAAATTGGCAGATGCTTTTATCCAAAGTGTCTTACAATTAAGAAAAAACACTCGAGCGTCAGGACATTGGAAGAACCTGAGGAGAGTTCTAGGTGATAAATATGTAAATACGGAGTAGTGTAAGATTTAAGAAAAGTGATTTAGGGTACATAGTGTTTCAAGAGAGGAGATGCTCTCTGAATAGATGAGTGCTCAAGAGGTTTTTGAAGATTCTGCTGCTCTGTCATTTGTTTGACGCAATATTACTAGAATCTGATAAAGGCACTAGCAAAAATTAGAATTAACATAGAGATGGGATTTGTCTTAGTTTCTAGACAGGGTTTTGATATTTATGGTCTGACCTTAAGGCCTAGCTCTAATAGCCATGATTCACCCCTGTGGGAGTTTGTTAACAAAAAGGTACATAGGCCTTCTATACTCCACAGTTCCAGTCATGGTGAAAGTAAAGAAACTTCCTGAAGTTCTCAGGGACTACATTATTAAGCAGTACTTCAATGGAAAAAGCTACAAAGCCCCATCAAAAATCCTGAAACTCCCTGTTGGGAGGTTTGATAATGAGTGTACAGTTCATGGAACCACAGTTGATTGTCCCAGGACAAACACACCCACAAGATTTCTCTCACTCTGATTTGCATGGTATCAGAGAAGCGAGCAGTCACTTGGAAAGAGGTATTGGATGACCTGAAAGCAGCAGGAGCAACAGTTACACTGAGAGCAATAAACAATAACAATAAACTGCACCATAAACATATCTGTCCCTCCACCTCACGCTAAACTCTTCTGCTAAAAAGAAGCAACAGGGGTACACGTAAAATCTGTACACTACCATTAAGACCAGAGCTGTCTTGGAACAATGTGCTCTGGTCAGTCAACAAATTGTTTAGCAATAATTCAACTCATCATGTTTGGAGAAAGAAGGGCTGCACATACACTATATGGACAAAAGTATTGGGATGCTTTACCATTACAACAGGGACTTTAATGACATTCAAATACATAGACTTTAATATAGAGTTGGTCAACCTTTGCAGCTATAACAGCTTCCACCCTTTTTGAATGGCTTTCCACAAGATTTTGGAGTGTTTCTGTGGGAATTCATTCTGTAGAGCATTTATGAGTTCAGGCACTGATGTTGGACAAGAGGGCCTGTCTTGCGATCTTCGTTCCAGTTCATCCCAAAAGTCTTGGATGGAGTTGAGTTCAGGGCTCTGTGTGGGCTCTTCCATACTGAACTCATCCAATCATGTCTTTATGGACCTTGCTTTGTGCACTGGGGCACAGTCAGGCTGCAATAGAAAAGGGCCTTCCCCAAACTGTATCCGCAAAGTTGGAAACATGACGTTGTCCAAAATGTCTTACTATGCTGAAGCGATTACCCTTCACTGGAAGTAAGGGGCCACCTGAATTCAATAATTAAGAGGTGCTTTTGTCCGTATAGTATATGATCCCAAGAAGACCATGCCCACTCTGCAAGGGGGCTGGGGCATTACCTATCAACAAAGGAAATGGAATGATGTACCAGAAGATATAAGAGGAGAATTTAATCTCATCGGTCAAGGAAGGGGGGACTTTTGTACATGGCAACGAGCCCAAACATACAGTTTCTAAAAACTGGTTTAATATCCTTAATGAAATCCACTAAAAAATTTAAAGACCCTTGTAACCTTGAGGAATTGTAAGTGATTTGCCATGAAGAATGGGCCAAAGCTGAACCAAAATCCTACAAAAAGCCAATTATGTCTCAAAGCAGTAATAGCCAACAAATTTCCATTTGTACATATATCTTGATGTCATTTTGTTATGCAGACTTGTTTGATCATATTAAGGAGTACAAAAACTAAAGATGTTGTGTGTGTGACAGTCGCAGACGGTGATTGAAGAAGTAAAGTGAAATTTTATTAGAGATGAAGGCCACCAAAGGGAAGCAAGGGGAGCAACAATAACATAAGCAGAGTCCAATCCATAAAGACAAAAAATAGTTGAGTAGAAACAGGTTACACGAGAAGACGAGCAGACAAAATGGCGGCCGAAATACACAAAATGGCAGCATGCAAAGCTCGTGGTTCAGGAAATGGGCAAAGTTCATATCAGAAAGCAAAGTCAGGTCTAAGGGAGTATCCAAAGAGAGGTTGAGAACAAAGTGAAGCCAAAATCAGGTAATCCACAAATGAAGCAAAGCAATAAGTAATCCAAAAAACGCGAGAGGTAGGTCCATGAACAAACGAGGACAGTGTGCATCATCTGGTTATAAACAGCAACCCTTGGTTCCAAGTGCATGCATGTGGGGAGTGACCGAGGGGTGTGGTTAAAATTACGGAGACCGCGATCGATTGGATGATCGCAATGACGTAGTTGGAGGCGTGACTGTGGTGGTGATTGGATTTGTGACAGTACCCCTCCCCCTAGGGCACCGGACAGCCCAGCCAAATCAGGCTGTGAATAGTAAAAATCCTGAAGAAGAGCAGGGTCCAAAATATCCCGACGAGGGAGCCAGGACCATTCCTTGGGCCCGTACCCTTCCCAATCCACCAAGTATTCCAGTCCTCAGCCCCGCCAGCACATGTCAAGAGGACGGCAGATGGTGTAAGTGATCTGAGGCAGGGGTGGTTCCGAGCCTGGAGGAGATAGAGGGGACTTGTGGGCCTTGCGGAGCAGGGACACATGGAACACTGGACTTACCAGCAGGGAGTGGGAAACCGCCTTTTGGTAGGCGACCGGGTTAATCTGGCAAGTCACTCGGAAGGGGCCGACGAAGCGGGGTCCTAATTTCCAATTTTCGGGGTTTACTGGGAGACCCTTTGTGGAAACCCACACAGAGTCCCCCGGATAATATACCAAGGCAGCTCAATGTCATCTGTCCACTTGGGGTTTGGTCCGGTTGGTCGTGTTCAGCAGGGTCCGCTGAGCAGTGTTCACAGCAGGGACCGGTCCTTCAGACTCCTCTATTGGAAACCCTATGGGTCAATGTCCTGTGAGAGCCTCGGGTCCAGGTGGTGGGATTGGCCGAACAATAACACCGTAAGTAGTTCCCCAGTTCTTGGTTTATGTTCTTGGTCTGACCATTTGACTGGGGGTGGTGTCCAGAGGTCAGGCTGACCAAGACCCCAAGTTGCTTCCAGAAATGACACCAGAAGCGGGCAATAAACTGGGGGCCTCGTTGGATAAAATGTCCATGGGAGGGCTGTGGTGTCTGACCACCTCATGTAACACCACATCTGCAGTTTGAGGGGCAGTGGGCAGCCATGGTAGCGGAATGAAATGGACCATTTTGGTGAATCAATCTACCAGAAACAGAACGACCGTATTTCCATCGGAAGGGGGTAGCCCCGACACAAAGTCCATTGTCACATGGGACCAGGGCTGACGCAGAATGGCAGGCGGCTACATATTCACCGACATCGTCCTGGATGGTCGGCCACCAGAAGTGCCTTCTGATGTTCTCCAACGTCCGAGTTCAGCCAGGGTGCCCTGCCAGACTAGCACTGTGTGCCCAATGCAGCACCTGGGGGTAAAGATTGGCAAGGATGTATTCCACACCATCTGGGGTACCCAGGAGAGGAGGCTCGGTCTGCTGGGCCACCTGAATGTCATCCAGCAGGGTCCACCTTTCTGGAACCACTACTCAGGACGCAGGGAGAACAGTCTCAGGTTTAGCATTCATGGAGCAGGGGCGATAGGACAGGGTAAAATTAAATCTGGTGAAGAACAAGGCGCAGCGAGCTTGATGTGGGTTGAGACAGCGGGCCAATGCCGCCACTCCTCCAAGGCCAATTTGACTGCCAACAGCTCTCTATTGCCCACATCATAGTTTCTCTCCGCCACCATGAGTCGTCTGGAATAAAATGCACATGGGTGGAGCTTTTGGTCAGACAGGGGTCACTGTGACAGAACGTCTCCCACTCCAGTGTCCAACGCATCCTCTTCAACAATGAAGGGCAGTTGTGGGTTTGGATGGGTGAGAATGGGGGCTGATGTGAACCTTCACTTTAGGGTGTTGAAAGCGGCCTGAACTGCAGCAGCTTGGCTGAGGAAGGAAGTCAAAGGCGCAGCAATGGAACTGTAGTTCCGGATGAACCGATGGTAAAAGGTGACAAACCCAAGGAATTGTAGGAGCTGTCTGATTGTGATGGGCATTGGCCACTCCAGCACTGTGTTCAGTTTGGAGGGATCCATGGCAATTCCTTGGGGGGTTACTAGGAAACCTAGGACGGTGGTCTGAGTTGTGTGAAACTCGATTTTCTCAAGTTTTGCATACACTTCGACTCTCCAATAGCTTCCAGAGGACTTGGCGGCCTTGCTGAACATGGGTCTGAAGGTCCGGAGAGAAAATCAAGATGTTGTCCAGCTAAAAGAACACAAACCGGTCTAGGAGGTCGCGGAGCAGGTCATTGACCAGTGCTTGGAACACAGCTGGACAATTTGATAGTCCAAATGGCATAACGAGGTACTTGTAGTGTCTGCTAAGGGTGATAAACCCCATCTTCCATTCATCCCCCTCCCTCATACGTACAAGATGATAAGTGTTGCGCAGATCGAGCTTGGTGAAAATAACGGCGCCGGCCAGGCGTTCAAAAGCAGTGTGGAGTAGAGGTAGTGGGTACTTGTTTTTGATGGTCATCTGGTTGAGCTTCTGGTAGTTGATACAGGGGCGCAAACCTCCATCTCCCTTTCCACAAAGAAGAAGGGAGTGGCAGCAGGGTAAGTGGACGGATGAATGAGTCCATTTTTTAGGGCCTCCTGGATGTATTCTTCCATTGCCCAATTCCCTGGTTGGGAAAGGGAGCACAGTCTGCCCCGTGGGGGTGTGGAACCCGGTAAGAGATCGATGGCACAATCGTATGGATGGTGAGGTGGCAGAGAGGTGGCCTTATCTATGATCAGCCAAATCATGGTTCTCCGGGGGGGACTCCAGAGAGGTCAAGGGTGGGTTTTCTGGGATGACAGATGACCACCAGCTCTAGTGCAAGGTTCGTGGGTCTCAAAGGGGTACTGTGTTCGGTGCAGCCTGCTCCCTAGTGTCGAAGAGTACCGTTGGCCCAATCGAAGACAGGTTGATGTCAGCGAGCCAGGGGTATCCCAGGATGAGAGGGTCTTGGGGTGTCTCCAAGAGGAAGAACTTGCACATCTCTTGGTGACTGTCTTGCATGACCAACCGTAATGGGGTGCCATGAACTCCAGCTGACCCAACCCGAGTGGTCGACCATCCAGGGCTTGAACTGGGCGTGGTTGGTTGCAACGGTGGCAGGGGATCCACAATCCACCAAGGCCCAAATCTTGAGTTGGTCAGCGGGGTCTTTAGACCAGGACAGTGTGGCCAGAAGGTCACATTGTCTGGATCGAAGGAATTGTGCTCACCAGGAGGTCCCGCTCCCCTGGTGAGCTGGGTCGTTTCCCGACCAAGTGGGCAGTCTGCTCGATAGTGTCCTCTGCCTCCACAGTACAGATACAATCCCTGGGACGTCCTCCTTTCTCACTCTTGGGGGGTGAGGCACAACCTACCGATTTGCATTGGCTCCTCTTCCATGGTCTTGTGGGGAGATGAAGGTGGATGGGGGTGCGGTCGCTGAGGAACGCAGTACGTTTTGTGAGGGTCTTAGCGGTTTTGATTCTCTCGTTTCTCCCAGAGTCTTTCTCGATGCCGATCATCAATGTCGCTAGCCAATGCTATTAACCCCTCCAAACTTGTTCCCCAGTCTTTATTCACTAATTCGTCCTTCATGGAGTCTTTTAGACCATGGTAAAGGCTGTTGTGAGAGCGATGCTGGGCCATTCACTTTGGGCCGCCAGAGTACGAAACTCGATTGCGTAGTCCACCAACGCTGGCCTTGGGAAATTGTCAGCAGCCGACGGGCAGCGGTTCTCTGAGAGGACCCACATCGGAACACTCGTTGAAGGGCCGCCAGAAAGGCGTCACTGGAGTCCAAGTCTGGGTCTTTTTGTTCCAGCAGCGATGTGGCCCAGTCCAGAGTGCGCCCCCCAAGTCTGATAATATTGTAGGCCACTTTCGCTTCTTCATCAGGGAATTGGGTGGCCTGGAGACTGAGCACCAAGGAGCACTGAGTTGTGAAGCCAGTGACGTTCATTGGGTTAGCAGATATCGACGGGTGAACAGAGCTTGATCTGGTGGCTTGGGGTGCAGTACTGGGTCCAGTCATATGGAACTCTTGAATCTTCTTCAAGAGCTGGCCTACTATTTCCCCCATGCTCCGTAGTTCTGTCTGCTGACACTGGATGGTAAACACAATCTGTTCAAACATCCCTTTCATCTCCTCCACCACTGCTGTGATGTTTGATGGTTCATTCATGCTGTCAGGAAGCTGGGTAGGTACACAGTCGCAGACGGTGATTGAAGAAGTAAAGTGAAATTTTACTAGAGATGAACGGCACCAAAGAGAAGCAAGGGGAGCAACAATAACACAAGCAGAGTCCAATCTGTAGAGACAAAGAATAGTCGAGCAGAAACAGGCTAGGTTGGCACACGAAAAGACGAGTAGAGAAAATGGCAGCCGAAATACATAAAATGTCAGCATGCACAGTTCGTAGTTCAGGAAACGGGCAAAGTTCATAACAGAAAGCAAAGTCAGGTCCAAGGGGACGATCGCGATGACGTAGTGGAAGGGGTGACTGTTGTGGTGACTGGATTCGTGACAGTGTGTTAGATAAGATAAGATAAACCTTTATTAGTCCCACAAGAGGGAAATTTGCATTGTCACGGCAGAAAGTGGACAGTACAAGATAAGAGCAGCAAAAATTAAAAGCAATCGATTAAAAACTATACCAACAGTACAATATAAAAAGTACACTATACAAACAATTTGGAAATATAAATATGGATGTGTGCATTGAAAAATTTACATGTATATATATATATATGTATATGTAAACTTAGATTCCCCATTCTGGCAGTGTAGACCCGTATGCTACAGAACCTTTTTCAAGATGAGGGTAAAGAGGGTGTGTGAGGGGTGAGTGATGTCATCCACAATGCTGGTGGCTTTGCGGATGCAGCATGTACGTTTACGTTTACGGCATTTAGCAGACGCTCTTGTCCAGAGCGACGTACATCAGTGCTTTAGTAATCCACATCTG
>JBBPCZ010046418.1:0-13061 GCA_037974445.1 Brycinus macrolepidotus
TTTATGGAGCTTGCTTTGTGCACTGGGGCACAGTCATGCTGGAATAGAAAAGGTTCTTCCCCAAACTGGGTCCACAATGTTGGAAGCATGATGTTGTCCAAAATGTCTTGGTCTGCTGAGGCATTACGATTGCCCTTCGCTGGAAGTAAGGGGCCACCTGAATTCAATAATTAAGAGGTGTGTTCCAATACTTTTCTTCATATAGTGTATATTTGGTGTGTGAAGTTTTCTCCTTTAGTTTTGCTCCATAGCAACGCGGCCAATGTAGCTAACAAGTATCGGAGCTCTACAACTCGGTTCACTTCAGGCCCAAAACATTACTTCATGTGGTAACTCAAACTGAATGCTTCATAAGTAGGTAATATGAACAAAAGCAACACTCTGACATCAATTCAAATCTCAAAAAACCCTCTGGATGTGCCCTTTTCCACTTTGTCTCTGTTTTTACAGTGACAGACGAGTCAGCCTTGCAGCTTTGGCGTAAAACTAAAGAGGGAAACATGTCCGGGCCACATGTATCTGCTCGTGGGAGGAGAAACTATGTGTACATTTGATTTCTTGACGACCAGGCCTTGTACTGAGTTGTCTTCTGGAAGAGTCAGAAAGAGACAAAACTTAAAAAAAGCAAAAACTTTCTCGTCCCATTCATGTTCATTTAGCGTCCCCTAGTGGCGCAACGGCGTAACTGTAATACACCTAGAGGTGCGCAGCCCAAATTCAAACTGGAGCAAAAGTACTGCCATTTCAGTCAATAACACCAGTAGCATAAGTAAAAAAAAATAGACACAGACATTCAAAGCCTTTTAAAGCAAAAAAAAAAAAAAGATTAAATTAAAGACTACACCCTGTACTGAGTTCTCATATAAAACCACTGCAAAACTTTATATTTTACATTCAAACACTTCTTTTCCACATGTGATTAATAAGGGATCTTAGTGCATCCAGCATTTATCAGCACAGGACGGTTTTTATACTTTATTCCTCACTTTTTGAGATGTTTTGTATTAAAATAACAACAATAAATAGATAGATAGATAGATAGATATTGTTATAGATAGATAGATAGATAGACAGACAGATAGGTAGATAGGTAGATAGGTAGACAGATAGATAGATAGATAGATAGATAGATAGATAGATATTGTTATAGATAGATAGATAGATAGACAGACAGATAGATAGATAGGTAGATAGGTAGATAGATAGATAGATAGGCAGATAGATAGATAGATAGATAGAAGCTAAAAATAAAGGACTGAAGTTAAACGTAAGCAGATTTCCATTCTTATATGTATAAAGGTAATGTAAGTAAAATTCACTAATATACTTAAAAGTATTATTGTTTAAATTTAACCAGTGCAAATTTTGCTGAACTACATAAATAGGTACAACCAATTAGCACATCAGGGTGAGCCCCTGAACGAAAGAAGAACAAGAAGAAAATGAAACTACTACGTTTTTACTTTAGATTACATGTCTAACATCCACACAGGAGGCTGTAACCTAGTGTTCAAAGCACATGAACCAAACTGTGCTGATAACATTCATCCTCTTAAGTAAGGGAACGAAGCCGCTGTTGATGGGATGTCTGTTTCAGCTTCTGTTTATCATCTTGGGCAAAAGTTTCAGATAAAATACATTATAATAACACATCAATGCACCACTGCTGAGACACAAATATGTTATTGTAACTGTGAATATGGACCATAGTCATAAGCTAGATCTGTTTAATGCACCAGCTGTGCTGTTAGGAGTGTTTGCTTTCAAAATCACATCCTACTGTACTACACAGCAGGCCAAAATGTTCGGAATCGGAAGCATTCATTAGTGTAGTATATAGAGTTTGGCAGTGTGCAGTTTTGGACTTAGCCACTAACAGTGCTTTGGAGATGGTGGATTTTTTACTTGCCTCTGCAAGGAAACCTTTTTCAGAAAAAGAAAACAATGAAAAAAGCAAGGGCAGTGTTGAGATTTTTATTTAAAACAATTTTTTACAAACAAAAGTGCTGTTATTGAATGTAATGCCCAATTGCTTGATGATTTGGCTGCCACAGATTATCACTGGTTGCTGTGGATTATTCAGTAGAAAGCAATAATCACAGACAGCAGTAAATCCACATTGAACTAGTGCTTAAATTCTATATCTACAAATATAGACATCACGTACCAAATAGTCTCATTGGATTCGTCAGTAACTTTATACAGGACAGCAAAAAAAAAAAAAAAAACTACCTCCATTGGCGACACAGAAAGTAAAAATACATATGAAAACACTAAGAAACAGAAGATACAATGGCAATAAATAAACCTTTTTTTTAGTGTTCTGAAGAATGTTTGATGTAAACAGTGGTAAAACTGGTCTACAAGCCACAAGAATGACTGGACTCTCCAGCAGGCCTTTGAGGCCCAGCTGAACAGACAAAGCAGGCCAATGACAGACTCCTCAGTCCAGATCTGCAGTTCTGAATCAGCCTCTGCTCCGCCCTCGCTCCAGTAAATGGGTCAGGACCATTGCTGGACTTCAGTAGTATGACATGCGCAAGTGCAGCTAGCGTGGCAGTTCACACTCACAAACAGACGACACACTTCTCAAAACATACACTCAAAAACAAACAAAAAAAATAATAATGTAAGTACAGTAACCCAGTTGAGGAACACAGGTCCAACAGTACATTTCCAGTTTCTGACAGTGAACCTCAGAGTAAAAGACGCCATTATTTAAAAAAGAAAAAGTGCAGCATGTAATTGCTGTAAATATGACCCATTCTACTTCGTACCTTAAGTTAGCCTGATTAAAAAAAATCCTTGTTTGATAACTGAGCAATCTCTGTTGAGTGAGAATCTGTAAATCATGAAATGCCTTGACTTTTTCTGGGTCATGCCCATACTGGCCACTAAGTGGCAGCAGAATGCCAGGCAAGAGGGAATTGGTTCAAAGTTGAGGTCTTTCATGGCTGTGGTTTAGTAGTGTGGGCTCTATAAAAAAAAAATAAAACAACAAATAGTGTTCTGTTTCTTCAGATTGAGGCGAGATGAAACATAAATAAACGTACCAAACACTCACACACTCAGACATAAATAAATACTACAGTACCTTCACCTACCACAATGAGACCACCAAGAACAACAGGCAGATGTGAACTGTCCACTTTCAGTTTGGTTAACCGACCGAACTTGGAGAGGAAAAGGCTGTGGTCAGGAATGGTGACACGTATGGTGATCCTGTGCCAAAGAAACTAAAAATGCTACAAGACTCTAGCAAACAGTACAAACTGTGTTAATTTACTGTGCTTTCTATTAGTAAAGTCATCTTTCTGGGGAGGTGGCACAGCACAGTTTCAACAATTCCTGACTGAGGACTCATGGAGCATTCAGGCAGTCCTCGTAAACTAGCAAATGTCTATGTTTACAACGAGGAAGTTGCCTGTAAACAACTGACAAAGTTCTTTGCTACCAGAGTTTACAAATCAGTACATTCAGTTTTTAATTTGTATTTATATGAAAATTATCCCAAAAAAAAAATGTGTGTGTTTATATATATATATATATATATATATATATATAATTTGTTTTTGGCTAATCTTCATGTAAATATCAATTGAAAACTGAATGTACTGACTGATATATATATATATATTTTTTTTGCAAATGTTTGTGTAAATATGAACTGAAAACTTTTTGACTGTATATTTGACTGTAGCTAGGCCTTTCTGTGATGTCATTGGTCCATTACAGCAGATATATGTACTGTTTCTATAAAAAGTGTACTGGTTGCCAAAGTCAACCCCGAACACAAACAACTGGTGGTTGCGATCTACTCCTAAAAGGATTTTCTGAACTTATGAGTTTACGAAGACTGACTGAACGCATCCCTAACCCACGAAACACATTTGCGAGGGTTAAACAGGAGAAAGATGCAGCCCACCTCCAGATTTAATGCTTACTGTCCGGTCAGCCTGTATTTACTTTACTGTGGTCCAGTGTCCAACCATCTCAGGCCCTGTAAATAAGTACCATTCCTCTCTTCCCACACCCACCCCCAAATGACCACAGAAGGGAAGATCCAAAATGCCGCCCAACATAACAGAACATAAACCATAAGAAAATCAATCTATCCAAAGAAAAAAACTGACCACAGAAAAATGGAGTGTGCTTGTGAAAATGTGCATTATTTTGCTTATTGCTCTCGCTTGCTCGCCCTTCTCTTCTCATTCATCCTGTCATGGCCAGATGTCGTTGAGGGGCATCTTGGGAACATGAACATGCATTTCCATGGGGTGCTCGGGGAGGTGGTCTCGCCTGTAGGTTATCGTCTTCTCATTGGTGGTGGGCGCATACAAGTTCTGCTGTTTGGATGATAAAATACAGTGCATAAAAAAATACACATTACAAGTAAAACTGCATGTAGTATCAAAAATGCCCTGCCTGTCAAATGTTTAGGGACATAAAAAACTATAGTTTTAATAATAGTTTGGAAAATAAAACTTTCAAATCATGATTACGCTTTATGCTGACAAAAGGGCACATGATAGCTGACATAGACATAGATAACCATTTTAAAAACTTTATACCATTTAGACCATATAGAAAGCTTACTAAAACAAGCTTCGGGCTGAAATAAGCCCTTGTGTAGTTTTTTGTAGAGTAGTTATCATGAACAGTTTAAGTCATATTGCCTCAGGAATGCCTCATGAACTCTGCCCTACAGTAAAGTGTTTTTGTTTTTTTCATATTTAATTGAAAATTCATTCATTCATTCATTTTCTGTAACCGCTTACAGGGTCACGGGTACCCGGAGCCAATCCCAGGGTCTACAGGCCCAAGGCAGGGACTCACCCTGGGTGGGGCTTAATTGAAAATTATCAGTGAAATTTAAACATAGTAAAAAAAAAGCACTGTGTCCCCAAACCTATGATGGGCAGGATAGCTACAAATGTGACTCTTAAAATATAGATCCATGTCAGAAGCACACAGAAAATACACCAAACAACCTCAATTAAAATTATATTACTATATGTGCCTGTACATGTTAGGAAAAATATGCCTTTAGCCAAAAGGGGTAACAAAATTATTTACATGAACCAAATCTTGATGCGCATTCTCCTTGATATATAATCCTGACAGAAGAACTGGAAAGGAACTGCTGAAGCCATGCTATTAATCCCTTAAACTCAATAGACACAGTGGCAGGTCTAGAACTATAATTGCCAAGCTGTTTTATTGGTTTAATAGCAGTTACTGAATAATACGTCTTGAGTTTATGGGGTTAAAAAAGAACTAACATCAACAAACCCATTACTAGACTCACACATACGCATACAGAGCATACATTACCTTACTGTTGTCATCAAACTGTTCATTATCTTTTCCCGTCCACGACCAGTTCTTGTTCCGAAGGATCAGACGGACAACAGCCAGGATGCCCAGGCCCAGCACCGTGGTGAGGAGGAAGACGCTGAGAAAGGTCTTAAAGTACCGCTGGCTTGAAAGGCACTCTGAGGAAATGAAGTGAGCAAAAAATTAGACCTCATGCAGTCATATGAAATATGCATGCTAACATGGATAATGGAAGGTGAAAGGTCGCTCTAGTCGGGTCTTGTTATTAGTTTGTCAGCATTTGATCAGCTATTCCTTTCACTTCCTTTCTCTCATCTCATGTTTATTTCAACATTGGAGATAACAGACATCTAAAGCTGAGGAGATCAAAGCCTGATTCGTTGTGATGCAAAGAGGTTTAAAATAAAATGATTCAATTGGAGACAAATGCAAGCTGAAAAAAAAGAAAATCCGTTCACAAACAACGCATTTATCAGATGTTTACGTTAGCTTCAGTGAAGACATCAGGAACAGCTGGAGACCGAAGCCCCGCAGGCTTAGCACCGACCCTACAGCTGGTTGGATGGGGCTGTTAACCACTTCTGCTGGAACCAGGTACGATCCACACATTTTATAGGTCTAGAGCCTCTGTTCCCTGCACATCCCTGATTGTGAAATCCAGTAGGCTTGGCACCGGGCCACTACTCCAGATACAAAGACACTAAAGTACTGTATTGACATTTCAGCATGTTGCTATGGTGATCTGGCAGTGGAGCCGAGGAGGACGCTGAGGAAGTCAAAGGGAATGGAGGAAGAGTATAACAGGGGTACACACACACACACACACACACACACACACACACACACACACACACACACAGTCACACACATACACAATGGCATACACTGTTTCCAAAACTCAAACCGGGGGTGTGGGGTGCGGTCAGTGTGACACTGTGAGTCAAGCTGTGGGTGAAGACAGCATGAATGATACCAAAGA
Organism: Brycinus macrolepidotus; assembly: GCA_037974445.1. NCBI lineage: Eukaryota > Metazoa > Chordata > Actinopteri > Characiformes > Alestidae > Brycinus > Brycinus macrolepidotus. The sequence goes on from JBBPCZ010046418.1 coordinate 6,317, forward strand.
ATAAGAGAATAGAGAGTGTGCTGAGGAGGTGATGGCAAACAAGTACAATTAGCCCCATGAGCCTAAAATCAAACAGACGCAATTTTCCTGTAACCCTAAAGTGATCGCTCAGCCAAAACATGTTCGGTGTCCAACGTTTGCTTCTTTAGGTTTAGTACTGGAGCTACAAACCTAACAAGTGATGGGAGTTAACATCCACCAGTCTGGGGTACATTTAGATTAAGCTAAGATTTTTGGCCAAACGTTCACTTTAAACTGCATCAACAGAAAAATGTAGTAGTTATAGTTCCGTAATCATTTATAGCTGTTACTGAATAATAGCGACATAACTGAATAATCACACCAACAATACATAAACAAAGGAAGTGAACAAGAATGAAAAAGCAGCTCATTGTCAGGGGCCAGTAAGCCTGAGTGTGTGTGTGGGTGGGGAGAGGACAGTGTTCTGTGCTCAGAGCCTCACCGGCATGCCTGCTAATGTGCAGCTGGGGTCCGTGTGTTGCCAGTTCCATGTGGAATCTAAAGAAGCACTGGTCTCGGCTGTGGTACAAACAGTACTTCCCTCTGATCAGCTCTGAACAACACAAGGAACAACAGCACTGGTCAAAAGCTCTCTTCAGAACAGGGGTCAGTCGCTTTCTGCGTAGCCCTACATATAAATAGATGAATTAGGATAATTGTGGCTGTTTTACATCTAATTACCGACTAGTCCATGTACAGTAGGCTAAGGTTGCCAAGCAACATAACGCCCAATGATTTTTCCATGAACAGCACTAATGTTTTTAATAGCTTGCTGGAATAATGAAGAATTCAGTGCAATCATATCTGTGAATAGCGGGTATCATGTAAACTGTGTGAATCTGGCTGAGCAGTCGTAATTTTATAACTAGAACTATCATCAACATACCAGTGATATCATCGACATAGGCCACCAGTGAAGTGCAGCTTCTATTGCACTGCTGTGCATCATCCTGTCCAAAGCCTTTAGACAGGTGGCATGCCACACAGCTCCTGAGGTAATCAGAGTACAAAAATCAGGAGAAAGAAAGGGACAGAGGAAGAGAGAGACTCAGTTAGAAAAGGAACGAATGTCTGGTGAATGAGAAAGAAATGAAAACTTCGAATGAGGTTTTCAACAGATCAAAATATTTTTATAATAACTTTCATTTATTGTGATAAAACCAAAGTGAGTGTGTACCAGTGTGACTGACAGGAGTTGGAGCAGGTCGGACATTTCTCACAGAACGCTTCAGAATGCCAGGGGTCATCACACACACACTTGCCGCACACACATTTTCCTTGGCCGCTGCACACCAAGCCATCGGCAGCCAGGCAGCTCTCTGTGGACAACGGGCAGCCGCAATTCTCACCTGTCCAGCCAGGCTGGCACAAACACTCCCCTGAAACACACTGGCCATGACCTATCATCAAACACACACACACGCAAACACATGCACACACACATTATGCATGGTTAGATTAGGGTCAGTTGTAGTTAGAGAAAATGTAAGGTGTTTTCAATAACTACTTATATGTAAGGACATCTACAGCCATAGGTAGGCCTAATCATCAAATGGGGAGAAAGAATATTTATTGATCTGTAATTTTTAATATTTAATTTGTATTCTGTGGGTGTGGTCATTGTATTATGGCCAGTCAAAATCATTACTCTCTGCTCCAAGCTCTGTCTTATTTTCTTAGCCCTATAATCACCGCTTAGCAACCGTTACTATCCACCATTGCCTCAAGCCTTCAGTTTGTTATCAGCGTGCCAGTGTTCAAATTGGAAGCTTCAGCTGCAGTCAAAAGATGTACCCAGGGACCTGTAAATGTGAGTTCCCATCCCTGATAGAGTCATTTTGTACCAATTTACAAAGCCAAAAGCAAATTAAAAAGCCCTCAGTGGCCAGCGAATTTGTTATTTACAATAAGATTTTACTGCAAACGAAAGCTAAAATGGTCTGTGTCAAAAAGCAAATGTGTACTTCAATGCATTAAGTTGTCAAAGATAATATATAAATGGACCATAAACACTTTTCAAGCGCAGTGAGGCACTATGTTTGGTGTGTTGTTTTTCCTTGTGGTTGTACAACTGTCTAGTTTGAATTTCAGCTATCTGATCTTGTCATCTTCACTGGGCAATGTCACTAGTGCGGAACATGGCACATTTAGAAACTGTATGTATCAAGTTGGGTAATCAACTTTATCACAGGCCTTGCTTACCCCCATCATTCAGTATAATTCTAGCCAGTGGGGGCATTAGTGGATTTAAAATAATCAGCAATTATGGCGCTTTTCCACTGGCACACGAAACCGTGCCATACCACGAACAAATGTTTTTTCATTTCAAATAAAGCAACCCATACCTGAGCCATACCCGTGCTGACATGGCCCTGATTGACATGCAGGGTCGAAAGCAGGCCGTAGCCGAGCTCACTGCATCACTGCTTTCTGATTGATCAATATGTTGTCATCACAGCACAGAAAGAGGCCATTGTATTTTTACTGTCCACACACAAAAAACAACTAGAGACAAACTAACAACTGAAAGTTGACAAAATACAAGTTTTCTATATCTGTTTGGGCTGAAGATAAATTTCAGTGGGAGTTTTCTATGACACTAACAAATTTATCTTTAACACTATGAGAAACGTGAAGGTGAACCAGGACATCGATAACAAGTTAGCTGGGTTAGGTTTTGGTTGCATGGCTAAAAGAAGCAGAGAAAAAAACTAAAAACTCAAGAGTATAAATAAATAAGACCACAATAACAAAAGCAGCTCTGACAGAAAAAAAAAATCAGCTGGTACAACTGGTTTTGGGACAACATCTGGCCATAAATTGGAGAGAGAGAATTGCGCTGCCATAGCAGTACAGTTTAGGCACAGCAAGGTTCCTGTATGCCTATGGAAAAGTGCCATTAGTGCTCTCCTCCAAGCGTGTTGAGCTGTCCAATGACGCTGCATTAGCAACAGTTCGAAAAGATTTGGAAAGACTTCCTTTGAGTGAGGAAGCATGTGCTAGCCTTCACCCTCCCAGTGAGAGTGATGTTGTCAGACTGGGGAAAGTCCTAGCAAGTGGGTGGTACTGGATGTACCTAACTGGGGTGAAAATTGTGAAACATTTTTAAAAAGGGTGCTGTGGTGGAGTGACAGAGCGTCTGCCACAGCCCCAGAAACTGTGTGCAGACTCCCTCCCTTGACAACTGAAAAGAGGAGAGCTACTGTGGAGAACACCCTGGAAAAGCAGGAGTGAGTTTAGCCAAGATATGGCCTTGTTGGTGTTTTGACCTTCTGTGTTTCATTTATGTGAAAACGAAACCACATTGCACCAGCACCTGCCTGCGTGTGAGTCTCTGGGTAAGTGTTTGGGTTGCCAGCCAGTGTGCATCGACCTTTCCCCCGGCTGGCATTCACAGTACATACAACATTTATTCATTCATTCATTCATGCATTCATTCATGCATTCATTTTCTGTAACCGCTTAATCCTTACTAGGGTACCCGGGGCCTATGCCAGGGCCAATGGGTGCGAGGCAGGGACTCACCCTGGGTGGGGCGCCAGTCCGCCTCAGGGTGCACACACACACACACACACACACACACACACCATCCTCTCACACACTCACACCTACGGCCAATTTAGAATCTCCAGTTCACCTGACACATGTCTTTGGACTGTGGGGCAACAGCGCTACATCCAACATACATACTCATTTAGTTAAATTCTCTACTGGTAATTTAGGACATAAACACTGTGGTGAAATTTGAGAATTTATGATGCATTAAGAAGTTTCCTAAAGAATCACAATGGGATTGTTGTCACGACTCATTAAAATAAGAGCTGCTGAAATCCCGAGAATGCACAGCTTTCATGATTATACAGACACACCTCCACACACCAGACCCTTCTCATAGGGACAGGAGAAGTCGTCCATCTCGCAGAACTTTCCGTAAATAGTCCCGAGGTTGCTGTGGTCACACACACACACTCCACACACACAGGATCCCCTGCCGCTGCACACCAGGCCATTGCTTTTCTCTTGACAGCTGTCCACCAAGCCCCGCTCGACCACAGAATCAGCTCCAGGAACTAAGAATGGGCAAGGATATTGAAGGATATATTTAATCTCATCTTAACATTTGCCATTTAACTAAGACATCTGGCTTATTAGACAAGCTAACCATGTTTAATTGTGCTAAGACAGAGCAATATATGAACTATTTCAAACCATAAAAAGCTTATGCGTTGCATCACAAATTAATAAAACACAAAGATTAATCAGTAAAATCACTAAAAGTTGCTATAGGCTGGCTGCATGCAGTGATGAAAGAAGCTAAACTCTGCACTACAATGTTAAACACTGTTTAGCAGTTGAAGCCATTTTCACTGTTCAAATACTTTTCAATCAAAAAAGTGGACAGCCTACCAGGTCTGCAGTTGGAAGGTTCTGGATCCTCATGGCAAGGTCCCGCCTCGCCGCAGCTACAACCACACGCCTGCCGGACACGTACGGTCACCGACTCGTTAAATCCAACCGGCTTCACCACCACCAGAACCTCCTGCCCATTCTGCTGGCCCTCGGCCGGACACGAATGCATTCCCACTGTGATATTGAAGAAGACCTGGGAGAAGGGCAGAGCAGACAAACATGGAATTCCTTCAAAAGAAAATATAGCACAACAGCATTGTCCAACCACACTCTTGAAGTGCCCCACATGGTTTTCCTGGTTGAACCTGATTCAACTTATCTGTTAATTCTGACCTGAGCTGAATCAAGATCTAGAACGAGAACACTAACCAGCACAGCCCAAGGGTACTCCATGTTAATGTCAAGCCATTTATGGTAAGGAGACTAACAAAATTACACTTACTGGACACTTTATTAGAAACAGAAATAATATCTGGTCAGTGGTGGTCCTATGGTAGTCCCTTTCCATTGAGGGACAGAAGGACGGCTCATAATCCGTGTACCAACAATGACTGTAAAACTACAAACAGCTGCTATATTGCAGGTGTTTCTGACAAAATGACTAATATTTTCTTTACTAATAAACAGCTAACTAAGTGTATAAGAAGTGCAGTTTCAATTTGAATGGATTAAAAGCAGTGGGTGAAAACAGTACAGAGAGTCAGAGAGGGAGAGATTGAAAGAGAGATTATGAAAGAGAAACAGAGAAAGAAAGAATGAGAGAGTGAGTTTGAGAAAGAGAAGGAAATGTTTCAGGTTGTCAGATGTCAGATGTTTCGATAAGCTGAAGAACAGTCACTGAAGGAATGCAGCTGAACATAAAGGCCGATTTCCAGTCAAGTCTTTGAACTACAGCCTCAAATATCTTTGCCCTGACAGCCTATTGTAACACTGAGGACAGTGAAAGAGTTTGTTTCAGATTGTTTGTCACAGAGAGTTTGTATTACACAAAGGTCACGTGATTCCAGCACTCGGGGCTGTTTCCAGTAAACTGGAATGTAATAATCTGCTCAGCGCAGTCTAATCGCCTCCTCGAGTACACACTATCCCCCCTCAAGAACTTACTTTGGAACACACATACACACGTATAAACAAACACAAGCGCACACACATCGACAGACGCAAGTGCACAGACAACCTCTATCAAAGGTCTTTGTGAGTAGGAGGTACTCAGTGCCTGTATGTTGTGCTGTGAAGGACACCTACACTACATGGACAAAAGTATTGGGACACACCTCTTTATTATTGAATTCAGGTGGCCCCTTACTTCCAGTGAAGAGCAATCTTAATGCTGTTGCAGCTGCAAAGAGGGGATCAACTCCATATTTAATGTCTTTGTATTTGAATGCAATGTCACTAAAGTCACTGTTGGTGCAATGGTCAGGCGTCCCAATGCTTGTCCATATAGTGTATGTTAACAGTAGCACTTTAAATTACTTTTATTAATAAACCATTAACTTATCATTAATAACTTGTTAACAAATCAGTTCAACAGTAGTTAAATATTTATAAATGCTTATAAATGACAATTTATGTAGTTTTTTACAAGTTCATTCATTTTCCTGTACGTTTAAAACACACAGTCTCTCTAATAAATAACATGTCTAAGAGCATGAACACAAATAATCACAGCAACTTTCTAATACTGATATACACTTTATGTTTATGTCCAGTATGTATATATGATGACTAAAAATATCATGGCCTAAAATTCAGCTAACTTACATGTGAAGCTATAACTCTTTAATAGTTATAACTTAATATAGTTCTTCTGTTTCTGTGCCTGGTAGTGATACACTACATGAGTTTAACTGATTTTCCTGTCTTAAACAATGTTAATGAATCTGCAGTAAAGATTATGAACAATTTCAACTTTACTTAAGCTTCTGTAAAATACTCTATAGCTAAAAAATTTTTTTACACTCATATGATATCAGGAGCAGTAACTCCATTTATAAACTGGGGCTCTGGTGGAAACCCATGCAGGCACTGGGAGAACATACAAACTCCCGGAATTTAACCCAGGACCTTCTATAATTTAATACATAATTGATTTAAATATCATCTCTTAATATATTTTATCATTTAACACGAACATCATTTATGAACAGCTATAAATGTAAATGTTCAGACGTTTATCAATTGGATTTATCAATAGCCACAACGATCAGTTAACGGTTTATTAATGAAGTGAAGTGAAGTGACCATTTTGTCATACATGAACACACCACAGCACACAGTGTGAACAGCATGAAATTCTTCCTCTGCATTTAAC
>JBBPCZ010046449.1:0-13059 GCA_037974445.1 Brycinus macrolepidotus
TGTGTGTGTGTGTGTGTGTGTGTGTGTGTGTGTGTGTGTGTGTGTGTGTGTGTGTGTGTGTGTGTGTGTGTGTTCTATCCTTGCCTCAAATTACAAAAGCATTTGAACACACCAACACAGGAGCTCACGGCTCTGTTTGTAGCCATGGTGATCCGAGCGGCCTTGGAAAATATACCAAATGAAGGCATCAGCGCCAAGCCCATAATAGAAAAAAAAAATAGCCGTCATCAGACAACGAAAGCTGGACCAAATGACCTCCCCAGAAATCAATATGCAGCAGCACCACCACTCACAAGAACATTGTTTTAAACAAAAACAAAGAAAAGTTTTGTTTGTGCTGGATCGTCTAATTTTGTTCAAAAGAAGGTTTTTGGGCTGTATTTAATTAACCCTTTAGTGGTAGAGGGTTTTTTTGTTTGTTTTTGTTCTACCCATTACTGCATGTTTTTTTTTTTTTTTTTTGGTCTGATAGAGTTGAGCTCTGTCCCTGTACAGTGGGTGTAAGGGCGTTATTGCTGGTTATGAATTTACAGCACGTTGAGGACGCGTCTCAGGGCTGAAGGTTTGAGCGCCGGCCAGAGGCTTGTCACCGCCGTAATGGTCGTCCTTGGGCCGGCAGTGGGATATTACTGCGGCCCACTCTCAGCCGAAGAGAAGCGGGGTCAAACACACATGCTCGCACTCTCTTAGTCCGCTTCCTCTTTATTTGTTGCACATTTTCTCTGCTTTGCAACTCTGTTGTGAAAACAACTTTTATATATTTGCCACATTTGGACATTGAAAATGTTCCAGTCATTATTTATTTGGACACATTAGTCATGTCAATTAACTCGAATGTATAGCAAAACAAACGAAGGCTCGTCGGGCTTAAGTGTCAGGAGTCCTGCTGTCAGTCACATGACTAACGTTAGAGTGAGCCGAGAATCACAGGAGGCGAGAAGTCGTTTCGAATGGTGATTAATCTCCTCCTCCCACATCCTACAACCGTCGGAGCGTGACTCTGAGCCCCTCAGGCGGAGCAGAGGATTTTCCATCCGTACATGTGGAGCCAATAAGATTCCTCTCCCTTAAAAATTCCAGAGTGTGTGTCAGGTCCAGACTTTACTTGTGAACCAGTGACGTCCAGGCTGTGCTGATTGGACAGAATTTACAACACCTGGCAAACATTATGGAATCACCACTGTTGGAGGATGTTTGTTCTTATGCTGTTGTATTATTTGAACTCATTATGCTCTTGTTACACTGTTGTACACCACTGTATATCTGAAGTATTTTAAGGTGTCCTTCAGTACCTTGAAAGGCACTTATAAATAAAGCGCATTATTATTATTATTATTATTATTATTACTACTACTACTACTGCTTTGCTTCTTCACTTTGTAGCCGATTGACAAATCACAGGTTTGACACACAATTTTTGTATTTTTGTAATATTCACATCTGCCACCTGTGCATAGCACCAGTTTTGCCAAGAGCAGGGCTCCCTCTTTACAGAAACATTGTTTGATTTTGTTTGGTTTCCATTTGGACTGGAAAAAGAGATGGACAAACAGCTACACCTGTGCAAATTCCTGGCCCTGCTGTCCTCTGCTGATCTGATATTTTCTGCCATTTCTTAAATACATTGCTCAACACTTCCAGGCTGACATGGAATATCTTCTGGCGCTTTTCCACCGGCACAGGAACCGCAAACCTATGTTTTTCCATTACAAATAAAGCGACCCGTACCCGAGTCATAATCCTGCTGCTAGATGGCAGGGCCGAAAGTGGGCTACAACCGAGCTGGCTTTCTGGTTGGTCAAAATGTTGTCATGACAACAGATGGTCTTTGAAAGAGACCTTTTTATTTATTTATTTTCATACTGTCTGTACAAAAAAAACAACAACAATGGAGATACAAAGTAACATCTGGGAAACTCGATGAAGTGCAAGCACCTCAGTCTGTTTGGGCTGAAGATAAATTTCAGCGGGAGTTTTTCACACTGTGAGATCTGAAGGTGTACCAGGACGTCGCTAACAAGTTAGCTGGGTTTGGTTCTCATCACACGGCTAAATAGTGCCAAAGAAAAAAATTAAAAACTCAAACAAGACCATAAAAAAAAAAAAGACCACAATAACAAAAGTGGCTCTGACAGAAAAAACTTTTTCCTGGTACGGCTTCATGGATGCGGTGTTGGATCGACACGCTGTAAACTGTGGGGAGAGAATTGCGTCAGCAACACTGTTACCGGGCTGAGATATAAAGGAGAATCAAAGTGTACTACAACATCCGTGCCATCGTAGTACTGTTTAGGTACAGCACGGTTCCTGTATACCTGTGGAAAAGTGCTTCTGTTTTTGATTTGATTAATTGACTGGTGAGTCTTCAAACAGAACCTCTGAACTACAAAGAAGCCTCCTTAATTCATTTACTGTTAGTGAATGACTTTCTCTCATTTCACACTCCTTTAATTTTTAGCAGTGGCAAAGACTTTGAAGATGTTGGTTTTGACTCCTCACTGTATGTAGATGTTGAAGCCAAGACATTATATTTACCTTCCTAAAAGTAACATCAGTCTGATTTCTTTCAGCTGGGGAGGTGTAAGCTCTTAAAACGACCCACCCTTAAGCCCAAAGATGCACCACATGAAAGGGATTTTCTTGCTGTAGAGAGACAAGCAGGCATGTTTGCAACAGATGTAGTCATGGTCATATTTTACATTTTAGCCAGGATGCTGCTTTAAAAGCCTTGTTACTGTTCATGGAAAAATCTTTTACCATTATGTTACTTGGCAACCATAACTAATGTTAACAAGCTTTATTGCTTAGGTTAAGAACTATTTATTATTAACACTGCATTATTTAATTGACATTGGAGTACATTATTGCCATTTTATCAAAAAAAATGAGCCATGAGGCCGTGCATTTTGACTATAGTTAAGAAGAACATTCCTAAACTATGACAGAATCACTTGTTGCTTTATTTGTGGTTGTTTTATTGATGGTTCGCCCGCCGTTCTTAGTCTGATAAATACATAAATCTAAATGTAATGCCTTCTCCAGTTGGCCTCACACAGCAAGACCGTCAGCAGTTGACTCTGTTTGGCAGAAGCGCAGCTGCTTGACCTTACCGGCTCCTCAGCGTCGCGAAGGTTTTGCGTGAGTGTTCTTGGTCCGGCTTGCCGTCAGTCTTAAAAGCAGGCCGCACATAGCAGAAGCACTGCACGTCAAGAAGGATGAGCGTCAAACGCTCCAGTGGAGAGCGGTGGGTGTGGGTGTGCGTGTGTGTGTGTTTGTGCTCCATAGTTAAGACATGCTTTTTCTATCATGTGTTCAAAAAGGCGCAAGTTCAGTTCAGGTCTCGGAATGTCTCACACACCAACACTTTTTTTGCCATTTTCTGTCACTGAATCAATTCCATACCTTGTCCTTGTGCATTTTAAATGGACAAGCTTGAGACATCATTGTCTCATTGAGGACGGTAGTGGTGCTCTTCCGAAATGAATGAAAGTCATTATGAAGGGATTTTTTTTTCCCCCCCTCTCAGCAATAGCCCTGAAAATGATTAAGTTCCAGTGATTCACTCAGTGGTGACATAAAGAGGTCAGGCCTGCCCCGTTGTAAGTCACAACGATGGGCAGGCGTGCGGCTTTTCTAGATTTTCCGTTAAAGACTAAAACGCCAGTGAGGTTGGAGTTAAGGGCTTTGATTGTGGTGGAATAAAGAGAACGTATGAAGTGAGTAGGTGGGTTTCCATTACAGCTTTTGACAAAACAGAATTGAGAGTGGTTTGAGTGATGTTACGTCATTTAAAGTTGGGTTTTCTGCTCTTACGGTAGTCATTCCAGTTTAACATGGTGACCTTATCCATTTTGGCGTGGTGATTTTGGCCGAAATAGCAGTGGTAGCGTGTAATCAAAAAGACACTTTTCCATAGGTATGCGGGAAACGTGCTGTTCCTAAACCGTACTGCAATGGCATAGAACTTGACTGAGCCGTGTTTTCATGTGACGTAATGTGAAAAATGCTTCCATTTTAATTTAGCAAAAATATTGCTTTGTCAGTTTGTCTGAAAAGCCACCATATTCAAGTGTAAAAACCTTTAAGCGAATAGTTAGTTTAAATTCATGTTTACTTTTTAAAATTTTGTTTTAGTTCACAGTTTAAATTGTGCGTCGAGTTAATAGAATCCCACTCTGCTTATCTTGATAGAGGTCATGGATAAACCTGTAACAATTTATAGTTCATGGCTGGTTTAAATGATGTGCTAAATTTGAAGATGCATAGAGATTCCTGTTTATAGGCACGTAGTTCATGCACAAAGTGAAAAGGTGGATATAAATGCGAAGAATTTTGTGACGGCTCAGTTTCCACTGAGAAATAAATGGGAAGTCTGGAAACACAGTGTGTACATACTACAGCAGACACTTGTAGTATTAAGAAAAAGGGTAGACAAATGTGTTCTGTGACTAAAAGACCACTTCAGGTCTTTGACGAACTAAATAAATACAAAAGTGTACACCATCCATTTTATGTGTGATGTGGTTGGAAATTCAGAGCAGAGATGTTTAATTTCGGTCCTGGAGGTCCTGCGTCTAGTCCGGTTCGGTAATTTCCCTGCTCAAACACACCAGCTAAAGCTCTAAAAGTGGTAATTAACTGCTGTGTTGATTCAGGTGTGTTTGAGTAGGGAAATCACCAAACTGTGCTGCACTGTGGCCGGGCCCCGCATACCCCGGTGTAGTGTTATTTAGAGTGGTTTGGCAGGAAATGCTATTGTCAGGTGGGTGTTTTAAGGTGTGTGAGAATGTGTGTATCAACCACAGCTCAGCAGGGGTGCCAGCAACACTGTGTGTCATATATATTTGTTTCTATAAGCGCCCATGTGCGTGCTGTGTACATTTAGATGCAGGTGTGAAGCAGGCGTGGTGAGGTGTTTGGGAAAGCTGTGGACGTTGTGATCAGCTGTGTGTGTGTTTTGTGTTAGCCACAGGTGTCAAGCGGACACGGTGGGGGCACCGCAGAGGAGCAGCAGCTTTACTGGGCGAAAGGAACGGGCTTCGGCACGGGCTCCACCGCCTCCGGCTGGGACGTGGAGCAGGCTCTCACCAAACAGCGCCTGGAGGAAGAGCACGTCACCTGCCTTCTACAGGTAACAGCCACTTGGTGTGGGTGTGGAAGAGCGAGCGGGCGGTGGGGGTTGTGCTATCCCTTTCCTGGCCAGTGCTAGTTTTCATGTAGGATAAGTTCAGTGAAATACAGAACCAGTCAAAACTGAATATAGCATGCTTTTTCATAAAGTTGAAGGCATTGTATATAGAAATTTACTAAAATATGCTAGAATAAGTTAGCGGTAAGTAAAGTGTCCGTTTGTCATACGTGAACACACCACAGCACACAGTGTGAACAGCACAAAATTCTTTCTCTGTATTTAACCTGTTCACTAAGTGAAGCAGCGGACAGCCAGGAACACGGCGCCCGGGGAGCAGTGTGTGTGGGGACGGTCCCTTGCTCAAGGGTACCTCAGTGGCGCCACTAGCAGTCCTGGGATTCCACAACCTTCTGATCGCAGGGGCAACTCTCTAACGACCAGGCCGCCAGCTGCCCCATATAGTGTTCACTGTGATGTGTAGCCATTTACACTTCCATGTGCTGTTAATATCTACCACATTAATCTTTTGCTGTGTGTTACATGAAAATATTCTGTGAGTTCTTTGATTATGTACTTACAGTACTAAGCAAAAATCTTAGGCATCTATGCAAATTGTTTCAAGCTATTTTTTGGGGAAAAAAAAGGTGAACATTAACATGACAACTATAAGAGAAAAGGATGTGAGGATGGTCCGTAAGGCAGTGTATTTCTTTAGAGTACGTACAGAATTCATTTGATAGCTTTTTTTGTGTGTCTGTGTGTGTTTGTGTGTGTCTGTGTGTAGGTGCTGGCGAGCTACATCAACCCCTCTGGATGTGTAGCTTCAGCCGAGGCCCCGTCAGCAGAGAGCAGAGGCCACAACAGCACGGCTCTGCCCTCAGTCCTCCAGGAGCTGCTCAGCCAGTCCTGCCTCATCCCCGCCATGTCCTCCTACCTCCGCAACGACTCTGGTATGGCACAGCCTGCATCACTGTCTCTGTGTCAGCTGCTTTTCTTCTGTCCAGCTTTCTTCAGTGTCGGATTCCGATTTGTCTTGTCCTTGACAGTTGTTCTTCAGTATTGCAGTGCTATATTGAATTGAACATTAACCCTTAGTGATGCTCCGATCGATCGGCCGAAGATCGGTATCGGCCGATAATCACATCGGTACTCGTTAAACTTGGCCGATCTTAGGAACCGATCACAATTGATGACGTGAGGGCGTACACGACGAGTGGGGACGTAAATGTTTTGGCGCCGCAGTCATGTCATCGCCGGTGTGGAATTACTACGACGTTTCGAGAAACAATGAAAAATTCGCTATTTGCCGTTTATGTTTCAAAGAAATCTCACATGGAGGCACATCAGAATCGGCATTGGTATCGGCTGATCACCATGACAAAAAATCGGTACTTGGTATCGGTGGCAAAAATCCTGATCGGAGCATCCCTATTAACCCTTCAGCGCGTAGCGTCACACCGGTGTTTTTTAGACCATTCAACCAACATTGTAACATGTTCCAACTGCTGACGCAATACTGTGAGTCAATGGAAATTCAAGATTACCGCTGATACACTTGGAGCTTTATATTTGTACTTCTTTACATTTGGCGGTTGTTCCGTAACTAAATCATGCTAAACTCTGGCTGCATCTGAACAGCTGGTGGAAAGATTGGTGGGTGGAGTGCCATGCAGGACACTCAAGAGCACAACACGCACAACAAAACAAACTTGCTGTTAGAAACAAATCTTTACATTTTGAGCTATTGAACATAGTTTACATGCGTCAAAGTAATACCAGCAATTCACTCTACCAAGCAGCCGTGTTTGTGACATGCCTTTATAAACCGTCTTTTGCCCTGTGCCTTGTCTTCTCCCTTATTCATTACACTACTGTGGCACTGAAACCATAGCGACCACAGCTTGTATTGTTGTACAACAATAATTCTGTCGAATGAGTCAAAGACACCAGCGTCGAGATGAAAGTTGTTTCACATATTTAGCTGCTCTGGAGTCAGGCCGAGCAACCAAAGTGAATACAAGAACAATTCACAACACAAAGTAACGGACTGTTGAATTTTAGTGTGGAACCCTGGCGCACAAGCGAAAAACCGAGTCCAGAAAAAAAAAACCCTCTCCCACAGAATGGTTAAACAATATTGTTTGGAACGGACATTTAGGTGCTATATAATGGCCTGTGGACTGAGAGAGAGAGAGAGAGAGAGAGTGAGTGAGTGTATGTGTGTGTGTTTAATGCATTCCTGTGTTGAAGACTGTTCAGTGAGTCAGCAGGTGGAGCCCCTGCTTTTTTTTCGCCTTCGCCTTTCTCCTTCTGTCTCTCTCTCTCGCTCTCTCTCAAGATTGTTTTTCATACTTATGCATGTTAATTGCTTAATTGAATTGAAATGTTAATATTTAACAGCCATTATGTTGGGTTTGCATGAAATATTTTTGTCCCTTGATCTGTTTCTGTTCCCTTTCTTTGAGACATGCACATTCCTGAGCATGTTTTATAGAGCTGGTTATTAATTGTGGTTCTTAAATCTGCTCTTAATTGCACTCAGATGATTATTTAATAGCAGCTTCTTTAAGAAATTGTCAGATTTGCACGGCATTTTGCTGGAGAGTTCAAGGCCGCCCTGCTGTGGAGGGGTGGAGTTGGTATTTTTTTTCTCTGGGGTAGATCGGTCTTGTAGCCAGAAGTCCTGATGCTGGTGGAAATGTGTGTCCCCAAGCGGATTGTGCTGCAGTAATCCTTAAAGGGATCATCTTGAAAGCCTTGCTGGTGAAGGAGTGTGTTTTCTACCTGTGCTTTGTGTAAGCAAGTGACATGTGTTATCCTGTCTCAGGAAAAGGGTACAGAGTGCATCAGTGGAGGTCCCCTGACACTACGAGGGAATTTAAAGCGTGTGCGCGCGTGTGCGCGTGTGCGCGCGTGTGCGCGCGCGTGCGCTTGCGTGCGCTTGCGTGCGCGCGTGTGTGTGTGTCCTCCCAAAGAGCCGTGGAACTTTATGCTTTCCAGAGTTGATACAGCCTCCGTGTTCTGCATTTCATGTGACGGAGTGCAGTTTTGCCAGCGATTCAGTGATGAATATGCTGCTCAGACACTATGTAGTCTACTATGGGTTTTATTGCTTAAACGGACCCTCATCTATTATGAATGGAGACCACTCACTGGCAGTTAGACTTAAATGTGTGTATGTGGGCATGCATATTCATGCATATTGAGTTGTATGTTGCATAACAGCTACAAATCTGAAATCTCGCCTTGATTCAAGTATATTAAGAAATAATCACGTTTTCTTTTCCGTTACTGAGTCTCAGCCTGTTCAGATCAAATTTTTTTTTTTTTTTCTTTAAAAGCTTTAAAACGATTTGTTTTTTTATTGAAGCACTTCACTCTAATGGACAAAATGCCTGTACTCAAACTAGTCACTTTAAAATGCAGGAAGAAATACACAGATAATAACGACATCATGACAGTATGACGGTGGCTAGGTAGAGACTAGATTGATAGCTGTAAATATTGTTTATATTAGCAATTGAATTCTCTACCAGTTTTCCCCAGTTTTATCCCATAGTTTATTAATGTCCAGTTCCACCAAAACTGGTAGGATGAAGACTGATTCACGTGAAACCCCAGTACATCTTGTAGCACCATCGGACAACTCAAAAGGCATTGAGGAACACTGACTTCCAATTTTGTTACCTCAACAAACGGACTAAGGCTGGTATTGCGATTAGTGATGGGGAGAGGGAGGGCCGTCATACCTACCCGGAGAGAGCAACGCCCCCATACCATTTTATGATACTGTTTATACTATTTATACAATTGTTTTTCAAATAATTGTTTAAAATGTTTTCCTGGCCATCAGAATGACTGGAAGAGTCATTTTTACAGGCATCTGAATAACGGTCGTATGTGCGTGAGAACGAAGCTGAGCATGCGTGTATTGCGTGTGTGAAATGCGAGCTTTTACGCCTCTTCGCCTTCCTAATTAAATATGAGTTGAGTGTGGTAATTAGTTCTCATTATCGGCTGCAGGTTGCAGTGTGTCGCGAAGCGTGCGTGCGTGCCTGCGTTTCCACACTGGCGCCATTTCGATTTAGCACGTTTGCCTCGTGCTCTGTTACACACACACACACACACACACACACACACACCCACACACCCCTTTCAGCGGTGTCAAGGTAAACATAGCTTCTTTTGTATTCACCTTGCTGTCGTCAGAATCACCAGCATTAGAGTTTCAGTGAGTCAGCCAGGCTGCACTAAAGGCAGTGAGAGAGAGATGCTGGAAGAGAGATAGCAGTAAAGTAAAGAATGAAAACAGCAGAAGAAATGAGACATAGCAGAAAAGAGACAGAGAGATAATAGAGACAGAAGAAGAGCAAGCGAGAGAGATGATGGAGTGCGAACCGCCGGAAACCTCTGCCGTCGCTCCTTTAAGAACGTCAAATTTCCCTCTGACAGAGAGAGGAAAAGAGACACACAGGACACAGGGGGAGAAATGGAAGAGTGGGGGGGGCTATCGTTTCCAGAAAGCATTAAGAGAAAGCCAAGGGGGGCAGGTAGTGCAGGGAATTGTGTTATATTTATGGGCTTGTGTGGACCTATTTGATTATACTGGACCTGAATCAGTACCAGTACTAACCTTATTAAATAGATCTGCTCTCAGGACAGTTTATTAGCAACGATCATCGAAAAACAGCACAAGTTTATTCATAATGTAATTCTGGAACTGTTTTCTAGAGCAGCGCTGCCCAGATTTGGCCCACAGGGATGTTCATCTTTGCACACTACGGAGTTGCCCTGTGCCTCCTACTTTCTGTCAAAAAGAAAACGTTTGAGATTTAAGATGACTTTTTAGTCTTTTACGATTCCTTAACGAAGGACTGACGTCAGGTCTGTTCTCAATATTGACCGAAAGCAAAAATTCTGAATTTTTATCAGAAGAGGAATCAAGGGGATCAGTGTGTCCCTGTGTGTTTGTCCGTTTTTCTGACGAAAAGGAGATGAAAAGAATAGGATTAACTTGGTAAGAACGAATCAAATGTGTAGTGGAACCAATAAAATTTCCTGGCAGTGCATAAAAACATGCGAGCGTATGTGTCACGCAAGCTGAATTTGTTTGGTATTCAGCAGCAGTAGTGAGGCCTGATTCATATGGGGGCTGTAGAGGCTCTTCTTGGCCTATTCACCCAGGGGACCCTCTTCATGAAACAGTGCGAGAGAGTTAGATTCAGAGCTAGAGAGAAATCTAATCTTGCTTCATCACGTGACACCTTCCCCTTCTTATCCATGTTTCATGCCTTTTACTGAACATTATTGAACACCCTCCTCTCCTGCTCGAGTGTGTGTCAGTCTAAATGCACGTCAAAACCTGCTCTGCTCTCAAACGAGTCTCTCCCTCCCTCCTGTGCCATTTTTACGTAACCCACCGCTCAGTGGACGTCAGGTCCCTCTCGTGCGCTGAGGTCGCCGCACTGAGATTTGATTAGCCAGTTCAGTTTTGGTCCAGCCTTCATATTGTATGGACGTAAATTTATGAAAGTACCAACCCTTAAACGCCTCTGCTGTGTGAAACGGGTTACCGTCGATGTGGTTACAGCTGTCTGGGCCTGTAGTTTCTGTCATTTTCTGTTAACATGGGTTGTCCAGAGTTCGTTAGTAGTTCTGTTTAACCTCAGTCTGTGTGTAGCATCCCTTAGTTGTTCTATTTGACCACAGTTTGCTGCGTACTGTCCCTTAGCTGTGCTATTTGGCCTCCGGCTGTTGTAGCATCTGCTGATTGTGCTTACCATGTTGTGTAGCATTTCCTACTTGTGTAGCATCCCCCTAGTGGTGCTGTTTGACCTCAGTCTGTCTCATAAATTGTGATATGCTTCATACTCTTGTATCCCATGTCCTAGTGGTGCTATTTAATCTCAGTCTGTTGTGTAGCAGCCCCTAGTTGTGTATATATATATATATATGACTTCAATCTGTTAGGAAGCATCTCCTAATCATGGTATTTGACCATCTGTTGTGTACCATCCCCTAGCTGTGCTATTGGACCTCATCGTCAGATTTAGAAGATTTTGCTCTACTCCCATCAATTTGTTACACATCTGTTTGATAACCCCTAAATGAAAAAAGTCATTTTTATATACCGTGTTAAAGCAAGTTTAATAATAGTTATCGTTTAAAAAACCTGCCGTTAATGCATTCCTCGGCACACTCGTTTGCGCGTGCGTGTGTGCATGTGTGGTTTCCGTCCATTTGTCCTCTCTGGTCTGGTCCCTAGCTTTCCCTTTTCACCTGTTCTTTTTCCACACCTCCCTCCACCTCTCCGCCCCAGCCTAATATTCCTTTTGTATGTATGCCTCATGCTCCCTGAGTGAATTCACACACACACACACACAATCTGTGTCTTCCCAGAGCATGTCCCCAACCGTCCTGCTCCACTTCCCCTGCTCGTCTATCCCTCCCTTCCTCCCTCCTTACCTTCCGCCTGACGCTCATTTTAAAGGCATCGCCCCTCTCTCCCTTTGAAGGTGGGAATCTAATGCACGCTGTCTCCCCAAGAGTGCCGTCTTTAAACACATGAGGCCTTCTGACCAATAACCGTCTTTGTTTCTCTCTTTCTCTTTCTCGCTCTTTCTCTCTCTCTCTCGTGCACACGCGCACACACACACACACAAGTTCCTCTCCTCCTGTGGTGGGAGCTGTGTCCTATATTAGTCATCGGTGTCTTGGCAATCCTTCTGGGAGGCATTATGCCACCGCTGGCTCTCCGTCACCATAGCTTGGGTCATTTTCACGGAGGTAATGCCTTTTAATGGCAATGGGACACACCGTCTGACTAATTGGAGTTTTGGTTTCTGCTAGGGGTGCGTGATGTAGTCCTATAGAAGCGTGCAGTATATCATTTATCCTTATCACAAGACGGTCTTTGGGAGGACCGAAAGGCTGCGATATGCAAATGATCTCTTTAGTAAATCTTAAGTATTTGTATTGTGTGCTGAGTTAATGCCGAATATCAGTTTATGGTCCAGATGGTTTCTAGGGGTGTTTATGATTAATCGAGGGATCCAACAACTGTAAATAGTGGTTAAAATAATGCTCACCAGTCTTAAATCAAGGAGTGGACCGGTCACAATTACGTTATTTCATAATACACAGTTATACTGCCTTACCACAGTTATTTGAGATGGTCACATGATCTTTTTTTTCAGGTTAGATGCGTATGCTTTTATCGTATTAACAAGCAGCATGTGAATTGGGTGGGTTCATCAGTGAGGCAAAACAAAAAAAAAAAAACAAGAATTGCGTTTCGTGAGATGTCAGCTGGAACACTTTTAGGTGGTTGTGCCAAGTGATTTATATGTTAGCTATATTGCTACTGTTAACGCTAGCATGTATCACTGCCTTCCAGACTCCTGACGCTACATTCGCCTACAACTGTGATGCACAAAAATTGTGAGGCTTTGGATAAAAGTGTTAGCCATGTATTAAATGTAATAAATAAATTTAAAAAAGTAATTTTTATAATTCTGACAGTTAATTGTCAGAATCTCTTGATCATAAGCTTAAATGTTGCAAAGTGTGTTGTGGTGGCAAAGTAATTGTCATATGGTGCGTCTGTGTTGTAAGTGGGAAAATTGGGTCTGATTTTGGTGTTCAGATGTTTAAATATTAATATTATCACTTGTCTAATTGTTTTAATCTCGCTGCATTTCTTTTGTATAGATTGTAGTGTGAACTTGATCAGCTTTAAAATAATTGGCTAAAAAAGTCACTCAGCATTATCAGTCAAAGAAATCCATGAGGGAGTTACTATTTTCATACCTTTCCCTCAGTGTACAAATACACACACTCCAAAAGGGCATATCATTTGTGTGTGTGTGTGTGTGTGTGTGTGTGTGTGTGTGTGTGTGTGTGTGTGTGTGTGTGTGTGTGTGTGTGTG
>JBBPCZ010046459.1:0-13059 GCA_037974445.1 Brycinus macrolepidotus
ATGTATATATATATATATGTATATATATATACACAAAATTCTGTGGTCAGTAATTGGATGTTGATTTTTTTTATTTGGATGTTGAATGGACAACGTTCAAATACAAGCACCCAATGATCTAACTGCTGTTAAAAGCCATGTGAGCCTTTTGAGAATTCAAAGATGCCCGAAAGATGGCTACTTTTTTCCTGTCACATTTGTAAACCAGTACTTAAACTCGTTCTTTTTGCATATTTCTAGTAAAGTACAGTGCCTGTCCTGTGGTTGTCTATACAGTACTCGACTGCTTTTGCTATGTGGCTTAGAACCATAAACTATAAAGTGCATGAGTCAAGTAAATGTCTCTGGTGGGGCTGGTTTTCATGGGCTGCAATTTAGATTCAGATGCCGTAGCTCTTGGCCATGACTTCAACTACAGTGGGAAACATGCCGGCACTCAGCGGCAGGTTTCTCCTTGCTGATTTCTCACCATAGCAATTACACGCCATTTAAATCTGTGTTCATACCTTAATTACCATGCTCGTATGTTAATTAGGATACTCAGCCATTATTAGGTCCATTTCACATCACTTTCCTGATAAGCGTACAAAGCTTTCAGCACATTTTTTGCGATGTGTTGATGATGTGGCTTCTCTTAGTCATATGGTGCTTTTTTTTTAGCACTGTAGTATTAGTAATATCACAGCGTTTGGACCATGACCCTACAGTGCGCGGATGGAGATGGAGAATAAGAGACAGACAATTCCCCCCAGGCTGCGCCACGCTAGCTGTATTGATTTAGGATACAGCCATCTAAACTCTGCACGCATTTTCTTTACGAGGTCTCGAGACAGTGTGCTGCAAGATTGTTCATCGTATGACGTGGGCCAGAGGAGCCCAATCCTGGTGCTGGTGCTGTACCACCCTTCAACCCTAATTTAAGGCTGGCTGTACACAGTGAAATGTGGTGAAATGAATATGACATATTTTACATGCAACTTTACGACTACTCAAAGAAATTCAAAAACAATCAAAATGGCATGCTTTATGTTTGAATACCTCATTATTTGGCCAAATAAACAGCTTGTACTGTACTGTATAAGTATGGCTAAATATAGTCATCTGCTATGTGATGGCTATATTGATATTTTGCAGCATTTACAACGGTCAGCCACAACATTAAAACCACCACTGACCGGTGAATTAAAAAACATTAACTGTCTAGTTACAGTGGCACCTATTAAGGTTTGGGATATGTTTGGCAAACATATATGTTAAGTTAACAATCAGTTCTTAAAGTTGTATTAGAAGCAGGAAAAATGGGTGAGCGAAAGGATCTGAGCAACTTCGAGGCAAATTGTGATGGCTAGACGACGGGATCATCAGAGCATCTTCAAAATGGAAGGTTTTGTGGGGTGTTCCCGGTTTGCAGTGGTCAGAACCTACCAAAGACAGTCCAAGAAACATGGTTCATTGTTGTTCACGGGTGTGAGGGCTAACCTCTCTGGTCCGATCTCACGAAAGAGCTACTGGAGCACAAATTGCTGAACAGGTTAATGCTGGCTATTATAGAAAGGTGTCAGAACATACAGTGCATCACGGCTTGTGGCACATGGGGCTGCATAGCTGCAGACCAGTCAGAGTGCCCATGCTGACCCCTGTTCACCACCAAAAATGCCTACAATGGCATGTGAGCATCAGAACTGCACCATGGACCTATAGAAGAAGGTGGTCTGATCTGATGAAGCACATTTTCCTTTATATTATGTGGACAGTTGGGGTGCATGTGTGTTGCTAACCTGGGGAAGAGATGGCACCAGGATGCACTATGGGAAGAGGGCAAGCGGGCGGAGGCAGTGTGATGCTCTGGGCAATGTTCTGCTGGGAAACCTTGGGTCCTGGCATTCATGTATATGTTACTTTGACATAAACACTGTTGCAGACCAAGTACACCTGCTGTCAGTGGCCTCTTTCAGTAGGATAATGTGTCCTGCCACAATGCAAAACATGTTCAGAAATGGTTTGTGAAACATGACGAAGAGTTCAAGGTGTAGACTTGGCCTCCAAATTTCTTTAAATCTCAATCTGATTGAGCATCTGTGGGATGTGCTGGACAAACTAGTCCATTCCATTGAGGCCCCACCTCACAACTTACAGGAGATGCTTCTAATATCTTGGTGCCAGTTACAACAGCTCACCTTCAGAAGTCTTGTGGAGTCCATCTCCCCCGTGCCATCAAACTATATAACTCCATAGTGTGTAGTATTGGGCGGGGGGCCAGGGGGAGGACTCAGGACAGATATCTATCTATCTATCTATCTATCTATCTATCTATCTATCTATCTATCTATCTATCTATCATGTCTCGATAAATCAGAGCTATTTTGGAATCATTAGGAGCACCTACACAATATTAGTCAGGTGGTTGTGATGTTATGGCTGTATATCAGCACATATTATGTTCATTATTTTTTTTTAGCTGTAACTTTCATTCTTTTGTTCTATATCTCTTCATATTTACCTTTTTTCTATGTATCTATGTGTATGTTAGGCCTTGAAAATTCATGTTTAAGTAGTCATTTTGATTACAGTCAACTGTAGTAAACCTCACTCATCCTGGCCTAGGAGCATTGAATTTACTGAAGAGCGCATCTCTGTCACAGCTTCTGTAATAATTTTCATCCTTTGACTCCCAAGGGAATCTTCTTTGTGTAAAATTAGGGGGTGTTAAAAGAGGAGAATATTAATCTGGCTAATGTAGCAGAAGAACTAAGATGAATAAATGCTGCCATGGCATCTGTGTCAGTATCACTGCTGTGGTGAGAATATTCCAATACCAGAATAGTATCTGGACAACATCAGTAGTCACAAACTAACTAATGATGAATTTTGTAAACCTGACAAACTGTGCATGACATCAAATGATCTAAATTGTAACTGCACATCTGTGCAGAGAGCCCATTTGGGTAGGTGGACAGTAAGAACAGTTGTCAGTCTGGTAAAATGGTCATTGAGTGGAAGGTTGAGTTTTTTAATAAATCGGAGGGTGAGTGAACTTGGCCAATAAATCCTGATCCTGACTCTGCACCACTCCTCATAATGACTAAAGGTGCAGTTTTGAGCCTCAGTTTGCAGGCAGTGGCTTGTGGGCGGGGGGGCCTGGAAATGTCAGGAATGTTCAGTGGCTTCGTTTAAGTGCGTCAGTGTGAGTTGAGTAAGTGCTGGCGGTGATGTAATGACCCGGTGATCTAACTGCTCTCAGCTACCTGAGCCTTTCGAGGAGAATTAAACACAAGCAGACATGAAGACAAACAACACAGGTGGTTCTACAATTCATACACATATAGGGTAACTAATTAACTCGTCTCAAATCACTATAAAACAAGGAAAGAGAAGATTTCACCACTGTAATATTACATACCAAAGACTGCACTTTGTACTAACGGAAAGTGATGTGAGTCAACAATGACGAAGGCAGTACACTCCCATTGTAATCAAAGTAACTGTCCACATCAGCTGCAAGCTTCAGAATGCAACACGGTGCAATGTGTCATTTTTGACAGATGCCCTGCTTCTTTTTTTGACATGTCATGCTAATGCCAACAAAAATAGACTACTGTCACCTTTCATCAAATAGCTTAAAACTGTTTAAACTGACCTAATCCATGAGGAAGTCGACCAGCAATAACATTAAAACCGCTGAAAGGTGTGCTGTGGTATCTGGTGTCAAGACATTAGCAGTAAAGTCCTATAAGTTGTGAGGTGGAGCCTCCAGTCCCTCAGACGCTTGATCAGATTGAGATCTGACAAATTTGGAGTCAACACCTTTTTGAGCTCTTTGTCATGTTCCTCAAACCATTCCTGAAGAATTTTTGCAGTGTGGCAGGGCACATTATCCTGCTGAAAGAGGCAACTGCTTTTAAGGAACACCATTGCCATGAAGGTCTGTACTTGGTCTGAAACAGTGTTTAGGTAGGTGGTACATGTCAAAGTAACATCCACATGAATGACAGGACCCTGGGTTTCCCAGCAGATCATTGTGCTGGCTTGTCCTCTGGCTTGCCTTCTTCCTATAATGCATCCTGGTGTCATCTCTTCCACAGATAAGCGATGCACACACATCCAGCCATTCACATGACATAAAAAATGTGATTCATTAGGGCACCCTCTTTCAGGCCGCTGGTGGCTTAGTGGTTAGGGAGTTGTGAGCAGAAAGTCACGGGTTTGAATCCCAGGACTGCTAGTGACACCACTGAGGTACCCTTCAGCAAGGTACCGTCCCCACACACTGCTCCCCAGGCGCTGTGTTCCTGGCTGCCCCCTGCTTCACTTGGTGAATGGGTTAAATACAGAGAAAGAATTTCACTCTGTTCACACTGTGTGCTGTGGTGTGTTCACGAATGACAAATGGTCACTTTACACTTTTACTTTGCTCCATGATCTAGTTCTGATGCTCATAGTTGCTTTTGGCAGTGCACAGGGGTCAGCATGGGTACACTGACTGGTCTGCAGCTATGCAACCCCATACACTGTTGCAATGTAAAGCTGCAATGCACTGTGAGTCCAGACACCTTTCTATAAGTAACTTTTCCAACAGTTTGTACTACAGTAGCTCTTCTGTGGGACTGCGCCGGACGGGCTAGGCTTTACTCTCCCACACATGTCAGCGAGCCTTGGGTGTCTATGACCCTGTCACCAGTTCACTGGTTGCCCTTTCTTTGACCACTTCTGTTAGGTACTACCCACTGCACACTGGGAACCCCCCAGATGACCTGCTGTTTTGTAAATTCTTTTACTCGGTCGTCTAGTCGTCACAATTTGGCCCTGTTCAAAGTTATTCAGATCCTTACACTTGACCATTTTCCCTGCGTTTAACACATCAACATGTGAACTGACTGTTCACTTTCTGTCTAATATCTCTCACCCCTTGACAGGTTCCACTGTAATACGATCATCATGTTATTCACTTCACCTGTCAGTGGTATTAATATTGTGGCTGATTGATTTATTTCCTGTATTAATGTTTTTTTGCATTTATTCTAACATTGCGTGCAAAGACACACAAAGACAAGTGAATTTAAACTGTTTGTTTTGATGCCTAAACCCTTTGCACAGTACTGCACATCTCACCTGTTTTTTTCTAGGATAGATGCGTGCAGTATTGTTCTCTTTATGTTCCCTCTGAGGGTCCTCCATAAAGAAAGGACTGTCTGCATCTGATGAATGGCCTAAGGTAATGAAGAAAAGCGTTGAAAGGTGAAGTGGTAAAGAACATACTTGGCTAACAATAAAGCCGTTGTTCTGACGCAGTCCTTCTCGTATGGTAAAACCATCATTTTCCTTTGAATGCAGTTGACCGTGAGGGCAAAGTATGTGGTTAATCTTTGTCACAAAAGAAGCTTTTTTTTTTTTTTTTTTTTTACACCATCTCATGTTTCCTTTCTTCTGTGTGCTGTTTGGAGTTGTGTTGTTTCCCCTCTGCTCTCTTTTGGCTCATTTTTCAAGTGAGAATGGCATTCCTGATAATATCCAGAAGTGTGTAGTGTGTAGTGTGTAGTGTATCTGCTTCTTTTTTGGCCTTCCACAGTTATGAGGAGAAGCCGAGTGAAACATATAAGCTGAGTAAAGTTTTTGGATAGTATCACATGAATAAAGACCCCATTTACACATGTGTCTTAAGTATCAGGATTATACACTATATGGACAAATGTATTGGGACACACCTGTTTTTAAGGGTTTGGGTTAGGCCCCTTTCTTCCAGTGAAGAGCAATCTTAATGCTCCAGCAGACCAAGACATTCTGGACAACGCCATGCTTCCAACTTTGTGGACACAGTTTGGGGAAAAACTTTTTCTATTCCAGCATGACTGTGCTCCAGTGCATAAAGCAAGCTCCATAAAGACATGGTTGGATGAGTTCGGTGTGGAAGAACTTGACTGACCCTCACAGAGCCCTGAACTCAACCCCATCCAACACCTTTGGGATAAACTGGAACAGAGATTGTGAGCCAGGGCTTCTCGTCCAACATCAGTGTCTGACCTCATAAATGCTCTACAGAATGAATGGGCACGAATTCCAGAAACAGAAACACTCCAAAATCTTGTGGAAAGCCAAGAAGAATGGAAGCTGTTGTAGCTGCAAAGGGAGACCAACTCTATATTAAAGTCTATGGATTTGAATGCAATGCCATCAAAGTCCCTGTTGGTGTAACGGCCAGGTGTCCCAATACTTTTGTCCATGTAGTGTATCTGGATACGGCTTATCCACAGAACAATGCAGGTATAAATGCAACCAATATACATTTAAAACAGTCTTAAATCTGATCACTCAAACCACGTCAGGAGGTAGCCAGAGACATTTAAGCCAGATGTTATATTTCTGTAAATGCATCCATTTCTTCGGGCCACATTTTGCATCTGAAACCCCTTCTAATACCATTTTGACATTATTCTTAACAGCCATCTTCTATTAAATGTCATGCAAAATTGGTTTTCTTTTGAATAAAACCGAAAAATGAGGATTTGCATGTTATTCTCCAAATAGTAATCTGTTTTTAATCTGACCAGCCAGGAACACATTTGAGTGTAAATGCAGATGGTTCAAATCTTATCAGATCACAATCCAGGCACTAGTCACACGAAATGACCAGGTATAAACAGGATCAGAATGTGTAACACCAACTCAATTCTTACCCAAAAAAGTGAATTAAAAGACTATTGTGTTGATGTATGTTTTATTTATGTAAGGTATCTTATTCATATGCAGCTGAATGACAAATAATTTTCAACCGTCCCTGTTGGTCTATTCATCATGGCATGATGTGGCTGCTTTGGTATGACAGTGACATTATGCAGATTAGCTGTGAATATGCTAATTTGCGAATGCAAATGAACTTTGCAGTGAACAAGTGTGCTGTTTGGTGGTGCTGAGTGGTCGTCAACTCCAAAAGCTGCAAACTTCGTCCTGTCTTACTACTTTTCTATTTCTGTAATTCTATTCATTTGCACTCACTCCCCCAAACACACACACAAATACACACACACACAAACAAACAGCGTGTGGATAAACTCATTCACCCCTTGTTGACATCAGTGCTGCCAGTTTTGACGTGTGTGCACACAGGCATATTCTCAGATGACGCTGGTGACGTTGTACTGATACCAGCTTGCTGCTGCTGTTTACACAAACTATTGTGTCATGCAAACATACATCCGGATGAGTATCGCTATTCAAAAACTGATCCTATTAGTGTGTGTGTGTGTGTGTGTGTGTGTGTGTGTGTGTGTGAGTGTGTGTGTATGTGGACAGAGAGTTGTATAATCACTAAGCACATTATAGCTTATTGGTAATACTGGGCCAGTTTATTTCTTCACCACCATTAAATCACTACAGTACAAGATTTATCTAATTAGAGGTTCATCCAGCTTTATATGCAATGCAAGACTCCAAAGACTATTTGGAACAACTAGTGACTAATTCAACCAAATGTGTGACAGCTAGGAAAGTACTGCAAGTTAACAGTAGATATATTTATTTCCTTATTTTGTTTTGTGTTGGATACTGCTGCTCTGTGCTGTATTATTTTACTGGCTGCGTTTTGTATATTGGTACGCTGGCACATTTTCATAAATATGTTCACACTTTAGATGCTTTGCTGTTGTTTAAATGATCTTTAAGCGTGCATTACAGATCATATTTATGGTTTTTGTTCATGATACATGTTGCTGGGCTTTGCATATACAGAATATCAGTGCAAAATTACACTTAATACCAATTAATACCACCTTTATTGCAAAGAAATAAAAAATTGTTAAAGACAGATATACAGCATTTAAAACTATTTGTTTCTATACAGCAGTTTGTAATTTCCCCTGTGTCAGTATGAGTGCTAAGTGAACTAGAGCTATAATGCCACAATGTATTATTTTCTGCTTTGGTCAGGACCAAGGGATTGTAATTTCGATTGGTCCAGACCAAAGCAGAAAATAATACTTTAAAATAATTGCACTTCAGCTCTAGTTCACTTAGCATTCATACTGACATATTTAACGTCGAACCATAAAATGTTTTTCAATCATACAGATAAAAAGTGCGCTGTGTTGGCCAGAATTTATTACGCACATTTAACGTCAGTAAATGAAATGAAATCTACCAGACTTTCTGGATCAAGCTGTATTCTCTTCTAAACAGCCTCATTTGTTTTATTTATGTCTTGTTTTATCTGTCTTGTGATATTATAAAGCAACAAACCACAGGAGGGTGTATGTTACCATGGTTTTACCACAGCACACGGTGAAATCCCTTTAACACTCAGCCTTAACGTGGGCATCGGTCCTCCCAGTTCATCTCCTGATGTGAGTTTCTTCTCTGAGTCAATTCTGAAACCTACTTTGGTTGAGCAAGCTGACTCAAAGAAAACTTAAGTTTGGTAACCATTTACTTGACTTCATCATTATTTGATGTCTTGCTACAGTACATTGCATTTTAACACACATGGTTCATGTCAATTACAACACAGGAGGTTAGTTATTCTTAACAGCCATCTTCTTGTAAACACTGAATAATGGTATGAGGGAATGCGTCATGCAAATTTGGGCTTTTCTTTTGAATAGAACAGAAAAATGAGCAGCAACAGAAACAGCTTGGTTGTTGCATAAGAGCTGATTTGCATATTATTCACCATATTGTAATGTAATTACAATCTGTAAGTGTAAGTGTAAATGCGTGTGATTAATTTCTTAATTAAGCCGGTTACAGTCTGGATGCTAGTCACATGAAATGACCAGGTGTATTGAGTTGCTGATATGTTAGGGTTAAGTAGTGAGAAACTATTTGTTCTATAGTAAATGTTTCAGGATAAACGCATGCAGATGTGTAAAGAGGAGGCAATGGTTGATTTTGACTTTGACCTGTTTAGATGTTCCATATTGTGCTCATAGTAACTGCACCAAAGTTCCCTAGGAAGCAAACAAAAACTGACCTTCTCGAGGAGTCTCAGTCCTCATATCTGGTCTGCATCGTGGTTTGCTTGGCTACATTTTCACTCGCTCTAATGAGCCATGTTAACAGAGCAGGAAGTGGAAGGAGCAACAACAACTCAGGCATGAAGTGGTAGACCACACAAACTCAGAAGGGCTGTTAAGTGCCAAAGTATCTAGCACATAAAAAATCATAATATTCTATTATGTCACTCTCACAGTTCTAAACTACTTCTGGAAGGAACTCCAGCATAGGCACTGTGCACTGGGATCATCATGAAATGGGTTTCAAAGGCCATGCACCTGCCCACAAGTGTAATATCACTATGTACAATGCCAAGTGTCGGCTGGAGAGGTGTAAAACATACCACTGCTGGACTCTGGAAACTTATTCTCTGGATTGATGAATCATTCTTTACTATTATGCAGTCTGATGAACAAATCTGGGTTTGGCAGATGCCAGGAAAACTTACCTACCAGAATGCATAGTACTACTGGTAAAGTTTGGTGGAGGACGGATAATGGTCCTGGGCTGTTTTTCAGGGGTTAGACAGAGCCCCTTTGTCATACAAAAACATTTTGAACAATTACATGCTTCCAATGTTGTGGCAATAGTTTTGGGAAGGACCTTTTCTGTTCACCTATGACCATGTCTCTGTGTACAAAATGAGGTCTATAAAGACGTAGTTTGATGAGTTTGGTGTGGAGGAACTGTGCTTGCACAGAGCCCTGACCTCAACCCTTTTGAAATGAATTGGAACTCTGACTGTAAGCCAGTCCTTCTTGTGCAACATCAGTGCCTGACCTCACAAATGTTCGTTAGACTGAATGGACACAAATTCCCACAGACTCACCTCATCATTTTGTGGAAATACTTCCCAGAAAGCTGTTAAGGCTGCAAAGGGGCGGGGGACAACGTATTAATGCCCATGGCTTTGAAATGGGATGTCCAACAAGCTCATATTGATTTCCCTTATAGTTTATCTACTAAATTGTCCTCAATTTTCCTTAACCATAAACACTCCAACCCCAACATTAACACAAAACCTAACCCCACTGGTTCTAATCATAACTAAAACTATTGAGTTTATCTATAGATTCATCTATAGATAATCTATAGGAGGTTATAATTTACAATCCAAATAATCTGAAACAGTACTAAAATCTTTTACTATCCAAGCTTCAAAGAATCAAAGGATTTAGTGAATACCAATTCAGTGTGCTACAGTTTTGTCATTTAAACCCTATGAGATGGCCAGCAAATTAACATGTTATGATATGATCACCAGAATTACACAGGATATATATTCAAACTTCTTTTTTCAAGTGATTCAGCAACACAATTCAGTCTATGTTTATGAGAAACAGGTGAACATACTGTAAATGTAGTTTGCAATTATAAACAAGTATAGGTTATTCTGGGCACAAATGGTTCACAGCCAGGTGTTTGTTTCTGAACACAAGAGCCCTTTTGGATAGTTCTTAGCACACCCTCATTGACTTTCACAGTCTGGAGGTGTGCGTCACCTACTTCACTCTAGTGGCCCTCATGCAGGACAGGGAGGAGGACGTAGCTGGTAGTGGATTATTCAGTGAGAGCTGAGTTACTCAGCAGCATAATGTGTCTCCTGTCAAAATGATTTTCTTGGGAATTTGCATGTTCTGTGGAAAAAACGACACTGACCCAAAGAAGGAACAGTGAGGGCAAGTGGATGAGGGTAAAAGATGATTCTTATTGTATTTACAATTTAGATAAATATTTATATAGATACATTTTTTATTCTTTGTCAAAATGTCAAACAGATAACATGGTGCAGGTTTTCTGGAATAGTAGTTATTGTATTGCCATGCAATTCCTTGTATTGTTTTGAGTTGTTTAGGTGTAAATCTAATTATTTCACTAATGGATTGAATGCCCACCCAGGTATTGTTCTGTTGTATTGCTGATGGTCATTCTGGACTTTTTCTTGGACTATTTGTTGTTGACAAGGAAAATGCCAAACACTAACGGACACGTCTTCAGAGTGAATATGCTAGTGAAACTACTTAGTACAGGTGATCACATAAGCCATGAGCTGTAAGATTATAAGTCACACCAAAAGATCAAGCCATGTCACAAAGGCCTATGATATTTAGATCTTTATCACTATGTGGGCAGGTGGTACCAATTTAATGAAATGCCATCAATTTCTCACTCATCTTTGATGATGTACCTGCGTGGGTGAGAGAAAAAGAGAGAGAGAGAGAGAGAGAGTCTTAGTCTTGGGCTCAGATTGCATGTTCAGCATTGCCAGTAGCTTAGGGTGCAAAGTGAAGTAATTCATCTTTCTCCTGCTGTTACCTCATTAGTGTCTGCCCCCTGCTCATCCCTGACTTCCCCTTAACCCCACAACAACTCCCCTGCGCACACCGGGGGGCATCGCTGGCAGTCCAGCGTTCAAATATCGGTAAAATAGCTTTATGTTTGTGACAGATGTGTAAAACCATAAAGGTTGTTTTCCATCTGTGAGGTACAGATCAAAGGCCTTTTCACAGAGTGTTTTTTTAGAGAAAAAAGCATCCGATTTTGAAAACAAACACTTCTATATTAATGCAGTCTTTCACACTGAATCTGAAACGGACAAACTGCGATGCTGTGTAAAACTTTGAATCTCAGCCAGCTTGATTTTCCGCACTGATGCATTAAAAATCGTGCTGACCGGTCAGAGCTTCATTTCCATGGCTGCAGTCCAAGCAAATGGGCGCTAATATGGAGTCAGAACTGCTCATCATCTTTGGGCCAGAGCATTAAAGTGAACTCACCACGTTGTTTTGTAGAATCAGGTGTACCCAGGGTGGGTACCTTTTATTTGCAAAGCTATGAAAAACATAACGTTACCATGACTTGAGGAGTCCACCTCTTCCTCTTTCATCTTCTTTCCACATTTCAGAGTGTTTAAAAATTCTTCTGATTTGATGTGAGGGTTCAAGTGTGTTCCAAAATCGTACTTTGTGTGAATTGCCCTTAACTTGTGATACTTTCTCATGTCTTAACATTATTGTCAATAATCACTCTGTGTGAACAGGCCTGATTCTTACAGATGAGTTGATGGTAGAATCAAAGTGGTCTAAGCAGATGGCTCAATTAAATATGCCAACTCAGATTCAGAATATTTCACAAACTAATTTGGGCATAGGTGACATCCCATGGCAAAGCTGTGTTGTTCTGTGATGCTGAGTTTGTGTTTGTGTAATGCTTCAAGATTCAAGATTGAAGATTCTTTATTTGTCATATGCATAGTTATTCAAGTACCAACATGTAGTGAAATGAGCCCCTTTGATAAAGTTATCAAATAATTTTAATTAAATTAAAGAGAAAATTGGAAAGGTAATAAAATATACAAAAATCTCACTACAAGGATATACCTTGTAATCCTACATGCTTCATTTTAACAATAGCACTTACAGGTGACTGCGGCAGATCTAGCTGGACGGACATTTCACAAACTTGTGGCATCCAATCACAGCGTCCTATTTAAAGTAACTGAGCTCTTTAGAGCCCAATCTACTGCCTGTGTTTGTCTATGGAGATTACAGAGCTATGTTCTTGATCATACACACCTATTAGTAATACAGCTAACAGAACAACACGTGTATGTGTGTGTGTGTGTGTGTGTGTGTGTGTGTGTGTGTGTGTGTGTGTGCGCGTGCGTGCGTGTGTATGCTAATTTAACATTATGAAATATTCCGTGAAAACGGCTGGGTGTCTGTGCCTCCTACTGACCTGACAATTACTGACACCACACTGAGACTCCACAAGAGCACAACTGAGCAGTGACAAACACACACTTGCACACAAACACACACACACACACACACATACACACACACACACACACATACACACACACACTCATAAACCTGCAGTTTAGTTTCTGTATATGTACTGGTGTGTGTGTGTGCATATTTGCAGGTGTTCCACGGGGGCATATACAATCCAGATTGAATCCATATGTACTATAGCATGCACACATGCACAGGCACTGACACACACACATACACACACACACACACACACACACACACACACACACACACACACACACACACACACACACACACA
>JBBPCZ010046480.1:0-13058 GCA_037974445.1 Brycinus macrolepidotus
TGTGTGTGTGTGTGTGTGTGTGTGTGTGTGTGTGTGTGTGTGTGTGTGTGTGTGTGTGTGTGTGTGTGTGTCCGTGTCCTGTGGTCCCGCCCAGGGTGAGTCCCTGCCTCGCGCCCGTAGACCCCTGGATAGGCTCTGGCTATCTGCAACCCTAGTAAGGATTAAGCAGTTACAGAAAATGAATGAATGGTACCTGATGCTTGAGACATTGTTTTATGGTACTTTAGAAAAATTTTTGCCTTATCTTTAATCCTTCATGGTGGAGGGGTACATTTAGGGCATTGTGGGGTGAAATACTCCCTAAAGAAAACTTATTTATTTCTGATTTACAACTACTTTACTATCGGTAACATTTTATATAAACACTCAGAAGATATGAGGAGGTTCACTGGTGGGTTTGGATAGTGGATAAAGTTGTATTTGTGTTGTAGTCTGGCTCCATTCACCACCACTATAAATAAATGGGTCTACATTGAACAATTTCGCTCCGAATGACTTTTTTAAGGTGTGAACCTATGAATTTTTGAAATATTTTGAAACGTCAGTGGAATTTCCCTTAAAATTTGCTGGATGTTTAGTCAATAACCGAGCTCAGGGGAAACTTGCTCAGCACTGACAGCTCATGGCTGGAATTGCTGCTTACATGGCACAATGCAGTACCGTGCAATATGATAAAATCTGGACTGCACTGCACAATTTAGGGGTTTTCCAGCTCTGAGCCATCTGAACCGACTCCTGAAGGCCTACATAAATCACTGATCTTTGGACTATGCACCATAGGGGCTCTATAGAAAAGAGAAGAAACTTGTTTCATTTTGTTTTAATCGAATTAATATCTGAATTAGATAAGGTTCGAATATTCATTGCTCATTCTATCAGCAGTTGATGTTAAGTTTAATGACTTGAGTGTGCACGAAATAGAGAATTTATTTTATTTCATATCATCAGTTGAATGTTGTTTGGTTCAGTTTGACCACTTTATTGATTGTCCATCTGGATCTTGTGTGGGTTTGTTCATGGTTCCTGCTGTTTTTCTGAATGTAAGAAGATTGTATCTTTGCTGAATGAACAGAGTGTCTCTCTCACACTGTATCTTTTATATCTAGGACAGTGAACAGTACTTGCATGCATGTTTTTTTGTTTAAATTTGTGTTTGAGTTTAAGTCTCTGGTTCTCTCATGGTTCCTGATGGTTATGTACTGCTTGGCTGTATCTGTGCATATCAGGCTGTGGTAATTAACAGTCTCTTTGACGCTCTTAGTACACATTTAAACACTAGCTTCTATTTTCTGGAGTAAAATTTAGTTTTGTTTTTTGGGAGATTATCAGTAAATTTTGTTTTCAGTGATATAAAAGTAATATTTTGCCTTACCCATTGATGATAATGATATTTGTACATTAGATTTTCTTGTATTGGATCCAGAATTGTAGCCTGTGGTGTCGAGAACCACCAGTCTTAGTGTATGTATACTATTTATACATAGTATATATTTATTTTTAGTACATATTATATATTTATTGTATATACAGTGAAGAACAGATGTGGACTACCAAAGCACTGATGTACGTCGCTCTGGATAAGAGCGTCTGCTAAATGCTGTAAACATAAATACTACAGTTAGTACAATCTTCCCAGCATGAAGCTTAGAGCAAAATGAGAGAGGTGAATTGAAAAAGGCCTGGGGATGTAGGGATTACCCATCACTGCCCCCTCCTGATCTGTATCACCTGGTGTTACTTGTGTGGAGGAAAATTTGTTTATTATACGTTTGCACATTATCTCCACAGTGGCTGTGAACTTATTTCTGTAAAGCCAGATATAAATAAGTGATTGGTGCAATGGGATCCATCATGTGATGAAGCTACAACAGTAGGTGTTCCTGGTGGTCAAAATCTCCCTTTCAGTGTGGAGATTTTAAAGTAGTAGTCTCCCTCCAACACCTGGGACATATAAGCCCTCTTTGCAACATAATAGTATGCAATATAAAGAGAAGAGAAAGATCAGGACAGTGATGCAGAAGCACCCAACAGTGACCAACCATTACCAGTATTCACCTGGATCCCCTCTGGAGTCCCTTTTTAGTGCCAGCAGAAGGCTGGGAAGGTCTGAATAATTAGGAAATACAATATCACCCCAGCTCTATAAACTGCCCGTCCTCCTGTGACCAGGCCACAATACCTCACTTGTCCAGTTGCAGACATTGCTGTGTTCTTTGTGAGTCCTGCTTATTTCAGGACCCTCCTCATAAATTGCATATTCTGCCATGAGACATTATAGATCTTAATGTCATCCAACTAAACTGTGGTATGCGTCCATTGGGGCACAGAACTTAATCCATCAGCTGTTAAAGTGTATTAGGTTTGTGTAAACTGATGTAATCCAAAAGGTAATTTTCTCCTTAGACCCTGGAAACAAGGGAACTTCTTGGATCTGAATAAGGCAGCATTTGCTATGTTGTATTATCAGTTAGTATCTTTCAGGAACTTGGGGGGCTGAAACTTCTGCCTCACTTTTAAATTGAACCTCTGGATCTTGGAGACCCAAAGCACCAGTTTGATTTCCATTTGGGGGCACCTGGTTATCTATAAGTGCTCTGGCTCTGGCTCAGCAGACCTGTTTGGGCCCTGTTTCAGCCAGAATCACAATCAGAAAACTTTATTGATCTTGGAGGAAATTTCTGATGTTACGACTGCACAGAGACACAGAGACAAGAACAATATCAAATCTAAATAAATCCAACAAAACTCTTCAGAAAAGAATCAAAATGAAATACACTATGCTATATACACAAATGCTGTGGTATTAATACTGTAGATAAATAGTTTAAAGCAGTTAAGTGATTTACTAATAACACAAATGTTTGTTAAGAGTATGTTAATGTATGTAATAGAGATCAGTAGTAGATCAATAATATTGACATAAGTAGTGATATTTAACATGATAAGACTATTACACATAAGATATTGCATATAATGAAATTGTTTTGGCACCCGATATGAAAACTGCACAATGTTGCACATGGACAACTTATGCACATAATAATAAAGATTTGAACCCAGTAAGAAATTGCACCACAAATTAGCATCAGGTTAATGCACAGTTTATTGTGTGGATGGGTAACAGGGGGAGGAGTTATAGACTCTAATGGGTCAGTATGTGAAAAGGGGAGGGGTTATAGAGTCTGATGGGTGAGTGTGTGACAGGGGGAGGAGTTATAGAGTCTGGTGGGTGGGTATGTGACAGGAGGAGTTGTAGAGTCTGATGGGTGTGTGACAGAGGGAGGAGTTATAGAGTCTGATGGGACGGTATATGAAAAGGGGAGGAGTTATAGGGTCTGATGGGTGGATGTGTGACATGGGGAGGAATTTTAGTGTCTGATCGGTGTGTGTCGGGGAGGAGTTATAGAGTCTGGGTCGGTATGTGAAAAGGGGAGGAGTTATAGAGTCTGATGGGTCGGTATGTGAAAAGGGGAGGAGTTATAGAATCTCATGGCTGTGGGAGGAAGGATTTTCTGTGGCGTTCAGTGGAGCACATTATGCTGGTGAGTCTGTGGCTAAAGGTACCACAGCTGGCCACTACAGACTCAGAACATCTGCACCATGGTGTTGCAGACTCTAAAAGATCAGAGTCTGTGTAGGACGGGCTGGGCTTTGGCACATTGGGTGGGAAAAGGAGAATAAGGATATAGACTGAAATTCAAAAGCGTATTAAAGGTACACGATTGTGCACAGTCTCTATGTGTTGAGTTGTCCTTTCTATCTGCATATGTGTATGGCAGGCACAGGAAGCAGAGCGCAGGGAGAACTATGCTCGGCTGGTACAGATGGACGGCCAGGAGCTGGTGCCGAACCCAGAGAGTGTGGAGTGCAGGATCTGCTATCTCCAGCTTCAGCCGGGAGAGGGCGTTCTACTGCGGGAGTGTCTCCACTGCTTCTGCAGGTGAGTGAGCCAGAGAGGTAGAGAAATGATGGATAGATTGACAACGATTGCATCCGAAGAGTCAAATGGACTTTTCTTTCTTCTTTACTGTCCTTGATTTTGTCTGATTTAGGAGCCACTGAATCAGACAAAATCCTCTCAGCCAGAGGAGGATGGGTTCCCCTTTTGAGTCTTGGTTCCTCCTGAGCTTTGGGGAGTTTTTCCTCGCCTCCGTCACTCTTGGCTCACTAGAGGCTCAGACCTGGACTCTGTGAAGTTGCTTTGTGACAACATTGGTTGTAGAAATCGCTATATCAGTA
The DNA here is from genome assembly GCA_037974445.1 of Brycinus macrolepidotus. Lineage (NCBI taxonomy): Eukaryota > Metazoa > Chordata > Actinopteri > Characiformes > Alestidae > Brycinus > Brycinus macrolepidotus. The sequence continues at coordinate 4,240 of JBBPCZ010046480.1, forward strand.
AATTGAATTGAATTGAACTTAGATCCACATGCCTGAGATCTTTGGATCAGTATAATTAGTGAAGCCTGCAGTTTGGATGGATGGGGTCTTAATTTGAGGGTCTAATGCACGAATAGAGAAGTGATGAAGGTGATAGAATATAAATTACCTCAGTGGAAATGTGTGTATCTCTATATGTGTGTATAGAGAGTGCCTGCGGTCAGTAATTCTGCTGTCGGAGGATCCTCAGGTGGCCTGTCCGTACAGAGACGAATCGTATGCATGTGATTGCACCCTGCAGGAGAGAGAGATCCGTGCTGTAAGGACACATTACACTGCCCTGACCAACTCCTGTCAGACCTGCTATGCACGGTCGTATGCAGAAGTTTGAACACCCCTGGTCAAATGGCATGCTTTGTTGATTTTCTAGAGTTGAATCTAAACCTGGTGAAATGGTGTTTATCCGCTATGCTGTCCAACCAACTGCCCATCAGTATCAGAACCGCACCGACTGGAGCTTTAAAAAGCTGCTAAAAACCCACTATTCTCCTCCATCTTCTTAAAATATCTGCACTTCCATCACACTTGTAATCATCTTTTATTGATTTTCTAAGTCTTCTTTTGTCTCTTTTATTCTTTTATTTTTTGCTTTCTGCTAGTTTCATGCTTAATATTTTTATTCTATTCCTGTAAAGTACCTTAAATAACCTTTTTTAAGGTAAAATTAAAAACAGCACACATGAAACACACTTAAATTCTGCACAATTTCTAACAAATTTATTTGCAGTGTAACATATTAAGAAAAAAAAATAAAACATAAAATATGAAATGTGCTCTTGCGCAGGCTACGCTTCATGCATATCCATCGTTGGCAATGCTGCAGCCATCCTTGGTTCGGTGTCCAAGAGAGCATAATTCTTCTCGTTCTCTCAGGGTGAATAAGAAGTTCTTCTTTTTCCCCAAGCGTCTGCTGATGTTCTGATGACTTATGCTGCCTTGTTGGAAAATGCTACCATAGCGAAAGGCTATCGATTCTAACCTCACAAGAATATTATATGTTTAATTAAGGGTAATACTTTCACATCTCATACTTTCACACTTTCACATTGTGCATCTACTTACTAAAGAAGCGGACAACATAGTTAAATTAAGATTTCCGGGAGGTTTTCTTTGTCAATCAAGGACAAGTAACAAATTGGCTAAAACAACGAAGACAACAAAACGTTCATTTATTACCCTAGAGCAGCAAAATACGCTCATATGCCCTCACACAGTGCACTGAAGACAGCGCACAGGTGCTAAAAAGTATATGTCTACAAGTGGAAAGTAACAATTAAAAGAGCTTTTAAGATATTGCTCACTGTCTGTAAACCAGTGGGTAGCACAGATTTACGGGCGTGGTAATGAATCCCAAGACTGTGGAACTGCACATGCACAGAAATACTCGGTAGCACGTCTCGATAGGTAGCATGTTTCGACACCAACGCCAGCATGGATGTCTGTTAGCTAATATAACAGATTAGGCAGTTAGGGTTCTCCTCCAAGAGCATTGAGCTTTACCATGACCCTGAGGTAGCCTTCACCCTCCCGGTGTTGGTGGTGTCGTAGTATAGAAGGGAGACCTAGCTAGCAGGTGGGAATAAATTGGGGGAAAAATCAGCAAATAAAAATTAATTGTACATTAAAATATGCAGAAGTGTGTTCTTTGTAGAGGATGTATACATATTTGCACACTGAAAATCAGCAAAATGTCATGACCAGGGGCGCCCAGACTTCTGCATATGACTGAATTTATACATTTATACACTTTCACACACACCATTTATCATTTATAGAATCTCTGCAAGTGTACAGACATTCATGTAATGCATATTATTTGTACTGTGTACTTTTTATACTGTACTGTTTTTTTGCTGCTCTTTCCTTTGTTCTGTCCACTTTCTGCCGTGACAATGCAAATTTCCAACTTGTGGGACTAATAAAGGTTTATCTTGTCTTATCTTATCTTATCTTATATACAAGCCAGTCTATTGTGTGTGTGTGTGTGTGTATAATTTGTGTGTATAATTTGTGTGTTAGCTGGTTTCGGGTGAAGAATACGAGCGCTGGTTGCAGAGGGGTCTGTCGGTAGCCGAGTCTCGCTGTGAGGGCAGTTATCACTGTGCCACCACAGACTGCCCTGGCTGGTGTGTGTACGAGGACACGGTCAACACTTTCCACTGCCCCGTGTGCAGCAAACACAACTGCCTGCTCTGCAAGGTAACACACACACACACACACACACACACACACAAACAACATGCATGCCTATGAATATGCATGAATGTACACTACAGGCCACAAGTTTGGGCCCGCCCATGGATGTTTAAAAAAATCAACAATTTGCTCTTTCAAAATTTTATTACAAGAAAACATTATAAATACTTCGAACAAGTGCACTGTAAGTGCAGTTTAATGCATGTGAAAGTTTCTATATGAAAACCCCTGCCTTTATCACGCCAGCACAGATTCACCACATCCTTTCCAGCAGTTTCTGTAAATAACTTGTGTCCAAACCCTTTCTTGTAATTTTGAAAGAGCAGCATATGGTTTATTATTATTATTTTTAATCCAATGTGGGGCCCAAACTTCTGGCCTGTAGTTTACACAATGTGTTTAAGGGTAAAAAAAACCCTCTCTCTTACTCTCTCTTTTTTAGGCGATTCATGAAGGGATGAACTGTAAACAGTACCAGGATGACCTTGCGGCTCGTGCCATCAATGATACCGCAGCCCGAAGAACCAGGGACCTGCTGAAGGTCATACACACACTCTCACACTCGCACACACACACACACACACACACACACACACACACACACACACTCACACACTTGTAATATTTGAATGCTACCTTTATGGTTTCTATTGAATTGTGTCCTGTATATCTAAATGCACATAGATTATGTGTTTGAAAGATTGTAGCCACTGTTTCAGGTTGTGTTTCTTCTGAAATCTGGAGTATTAATATCGGGTGCTCATCCCCCAAGTGCCTCAGCAACAGCAACTGCTTTTCTAGGAGGGCTTTACTCTAGATTTTAGAACTTTGCTGTGAGGATTTGATTGCATTCAGCCACCAGAGCATTAGTGAGGTCATGTTGAATGATTAGCGCCACTCCAGCTCATCCCAAAGGTATTTGAAAGAGCTCAGTGATTCCAGAGATCGCAGTAATACAAGCTGTGCGTGCACAGTTAAATGCCTCTGTCAGCAACGTGTGCAAGAATTTGCTTAATTCCAAACCTCTACCACATTATGACCTTTTTTTGAGGTTTAAAACTGGCCCATTGTGTATCTTTATTGCTTGCAGAGCCCTCAAACACAGAGTTATTACATCCTAACACCAGGAGGTGGCCCCAATTGTGTGTCAGCAGGTTTCAGGCAAACTTTTAAGCACCAAAGTCTTCCACAGTGATGGTGCAAACAGTCAGTTGTGTCTCAGATGTAACTGCACATACAACCCTGTGTTCTGCACTCATTTTAAAGTAATTTGTTTGGTTAATTTCCTGGTTTTATTTTATTTTAATTTGGTTTAAGAAAAAGAACAATATAAAGTAAAAATAAGTCAAAGAAAGTCAAAGAAAATCTCTGAAAAATATTCTACAAAATACATTATGCTGTGTAGAGAAAATGCTGTGGTCAGTAAGAGAGGTGGACATAAATACTGTGGATAAATAAATTACTGCTTAGTAACTAAGTAACACACAGTGGAGTTGTTTTCTATACCGAGTCCATTATTGTATATAATAGAGATCAGTAGTAGATCAATAATACTGACATAAGTAGTGATATTTCACATGGTGAGACTATTGCACATAATGATTTAAACCCAATAAGAAATTGCACATCTTTCTTTTTCCTCTCTTTTCTTTTTTTTTGCTCCCTTCCTCAGACTCTGGTCAGGTCTGGTGAGGCGATGCACTGTCCCCAGTGTGGCATCATCGTGCAGAAGAAGGAAGGCTGTGATTGGTTGCGCTGCACGGTCTGCCACACGGAGATCTGCTGGGTCACCAGAGGCCCGCGCTGGGGTCCCGGGGTGAGTGATAAATAAGGCTCAGTCTTGGCTTGTTGTTCTTGGTTCTGAGTTCAGGATATTGTTCTGAACTTTCCTCTTTCTGCACAGGGTCCTGGAGACACGAGCGGAGGCTGCCGCTGCAATGTGAACAAACAGAGATGCCACCCAAAGTGCCAGAACTGCCACTGATGGAGAGAGAGAGAGAGAGAAAGAGAAAGAAAGAGGGAAAGAGAGAGAGTGAGAGAGAAAGAAAAAGAAAGCAGAGGCTGTCACTGCAATGTATTCAGAGATGCAATCCAAAGTGTCAGAACTGCTACTGATGGAGAAAGAGAGAGTGATTGATTAAAGAAAAATCAAAAGCCAAAGCACATGGGAAAGAAAGAAGGAATATGAGAAAAAGAAGCCAAAGCGTGAACCAAAGCTGTTACGTCACAGATTTTTGATCAAGGCAATAGTACTGGATGAAATGCACTTTTCCCACACACTGTAAATACCCTCATATTTATCTAGTCTTACCCTCAAGAGCAATACTACACTGATAAGTATTAATACGCATTAGTGCCTTTACCCACCAAATCACAGAACCAGACTGGTCTTCAGGGTCGTAGATCATTTTTGGGTTTTTCCAGAATCCAGAATAGCTTTTATGTGTGCGGTTTGTGTTCCTAACCACCGCACACAAGACTCTAGGCTACTAGGCATTCCGTTCACCACACATCTCCCAGTCTGCATACACAGCTTTAACTGTAACTAAGACTGGAAATTTGTCCAGGGAGGAACGTTCTAGCTTAACTGAATCAACAGAACTCCTCAGGATGACTGTGCTAAACTCGGTGCCTTATGGTGTATCTGTAAGTAGCAGGTCGTTTCTATTTTTTGTCTGTAGATTTTTTTGTAGAAAATCCTAATAAGACATTTATAATAATTTAAACCTCAAGCTTTCACTCATTAAAGAGATTCAAATAAACATGTACAAAATGAACATACTGCCTATGCTATGCTGCTTATTTTCTCATTTATTGTTTATAAACCTTATATCAGCTGTCCTTCATAATCCTTAGTGCTGCTATATACAACAGCCTTTGTACATTTCAGCCTTTTAAAATCATCTCATGAACTGTTTTCTGAGATGAAAACTGTTTCTTTGTAGTTCCATCTTCCAAGATATTTAAATGATGCAATAATAATTCAGCAAACACCACTGTACTGTTCTACCTACCTTAATTACATTCTGCTGCTCTCTTGATGACCATAAATGGCTAAAGACTTAATAAAACCATTAAATAACATTATGTACAGGGAACGTTGGCAATTTATCATAATCTTGTAAGATTACGATAAAATCTGCTTAAAATCTTTCGAAGATTAGCCCACTTAATGATGCCAATACACAGAATGCAAGCTAGTGGCACATGTATTTGTATTGTACCGTTCAGTGCAGTTTGGTGTGCGTTGTGATCTGTGTGAACATAGTCTAGGTTTAACCACACATGTGATGTGCATAACTTTTATAGCACACGTTCAGTGATGCAGCCTCGTAAGTACAGCCCATCCAGTCGTGGCACATTCCAACACCTTAAACTACTTTTGGAAACCCCATTAGATAACATGAATGTTTGTTAGCCTTACGTTCCTACTTGCTCCCTCCGCTCCTCCAGGGAACATCATCTGGCTCTGCCATCACTACACACAAGGTAAACCCAGTCCAGACTGGTCTCATTATGGTTCCCCACTGGTGGAATGAGCTCCCAAAGATGACAAGAGCAGCAGAATTCCTGTCTATCTTCAAAAACCTCCTGAAGACTCATTTGGAAATTTCAGCAGATGAGAAAATACAGGACCAACACATAAGAACACAGAGATATTTGATAAAATGTGTGACTATCTTAATGCTTGTGGAGCATTAAACACTGCGGGTCCAGTCTCCAGTTAGGTAAAGTGGCCATTTTTGTCACATGTGAATGCAGCACAGCACACAGTGTGAACTACTCTGCATTTAACCCATTCAAGTGAAGCAGTGGACAGTGGACAATGCTGCCTGGGGAGCAGTGTGAGGGGATGATACCTTGTTCAAGGGTATCTCAGTGGTGCCACGGGCAGTCCTGGGATTCGAACCCACAACCTTTCAATCCCAAGGGAGCCTCCCTAACCACCAGCCCACCAGGTATGGGACACTCTCCATAAATCTCGCAGCTCCCTGGACGAAAAGGAGTGAGGAATGTGATGATGTAAGCGCTCTGTTTCTTGAGACCATCTACTCCCCTTAAAGGCCCGTTTTGATCATCATACTGCTCAATGTAAACAGACTAGATGGTGCTCTTGCTAACTTGGTCAGGGTCCACCTTAACGCTTTATCCCTGTTCATTTACCCTATTAACTAATATTACCTGACAACCTTACCAATTTAACGCATTAATTTAACAAAGCCACACACTAAAGAAACATTATAACCTATTTGTTTGCTAATTCAGTGTTACAAATTCCTTTCTTTTTGCTCATATTTTATCAGTTAAAATTTTTATTGAAGTTTCAGGAGTTTGTCACAAACAAAAATAATATTTACGTACAATTGCAAATTTAAAAAAAAAAGATTTGTGAACTTTTTGAGGGTGTCCAATCTTATCTGCAAAGGACAGATTTGGTGGCAAGTTTACTGTCCAACAAAGCAGGAGCTCACGTCATGAGTTGTCTGAACACTTGACCAACCAGGTAGACCTGGGCGTGCTTCTGAATTTTGGAATGAAAGCCAGCAGTGGCACTGGACCTTTGTGGACAATATTGGACACCTCTGGTCTGTTATTGGTGGCGCAGTGGGTAGTGCTGTCGACTCACAGCAAGAAAGTCCAGGGTCTGATGTTCTCCCCGTGTCTGTATAGGTTTCCACTAGCTCCAGTTTTCTCCCACAGTTCAAAGACATCAGGTGGACTGGAGATGCAAAATTGCCTCCAAGTGTGAGTGTATTTGTCTGTGTGTCTGCCCTGTAATGGATGGTGTTTCTCCGTCTTTTGGCCTATGACTGCTGGGGTTGCGCTATGATCTCCAGGGACCCTGGTTAAGGATAAACAGCTTGGATGACTGAATCATCTATTGTCTATATAGTCTGTTATTGATGAACTGATAGTAACATTTTGCACTAAAACTTCACAATGTTTCGTTTCATTGAAAAGAAATCATAGACAAGCAGTATTATGACTGTGTTTGACTTGCAATGAACCTGTCTATCAATAGTCTGGGGGTGGTTTTATGGAGGTAAGTGAACCTCATTTTGAACGTTCAGGTGTGATGATCAGCGGTGCTGAATTTCTACCTCCATAATTGAGACTGGGGCTGAATAATGGATAGATTTTCTCAGTGAAAGACTGACCAGTGAAAGAGTAGATAGGAGACCTGGCCTCAACATCATAGAAGGAGACCAGACCCTCCTCATAATCCACAAACACCCCCACCTTCTGGGGGGCCTGTTTCAAGGAGAGGGGGACACGGGGAGAGTCTGCTGCCTTGTACTTTGTCTTATTTCTCACACATACAATCCAGTAGCCATGCTCAGGTCTGGCTGTAATCTGTCCCTTTCTCTTAATGGACTCTCTGGCCACTCCTAAATCCCAGTCAGTCTTCCCTCTGACCTGCACCTCATAGTAAAACCTCCCTGAGGAGAACCCCTCCTTTGCCAGGGCATTGACGCAACGACTGAACCTCTTTGGGTTGTCTGGGACACTACGTTCTGTGTTTCCACACGTAACCTGTTTGCCATTGTCGGACAGAACGAGAGCAGGGTGAGCTGTATCAGGATCCAGAGTCACATCCACTGGGAGAAACACACACAAGTAAAATAAGTGCAAAAAACAAGAAGAGGCATACGATCAATCACATGATCAGTGAAAGCCCACATACCTGCATACTGCTGAATTCTCTGCAGTTCTGTAAAATAAACAAATTAATATGGTGTTAGAATTACATATTTATTAAAATAAATGTCTGACATTACAGACACATCACAGTGTTGTTCCAAACAGTGTAGGACATGCGGTGTAGTAATGAATGTGACTTCTGAGCAATCCAAACCAAAATGTGCAGTGTCATCAAAATGATTTTCCTGATTTCTTGTTTCACTCTTTGTCACACTGCATGGTTTCAGATCCTCATCCATAACGTAATGCAAGACAAGAAGATCATAAGGAAAAGTTTTTAAATGAGTTCATTTATCGAACAAAGGTTTTGCAACACCTCCATCGCCCCTGTGAAAAAGTAATTGTACTCAAGAGCTGGCAGCACCCAAACAGGTCCTATAACTGGAGATCACTCCTTCACCTCACTTTGGAGGTATTTTTGCCCAAAAACTAAGGAGTTCAGTGGTGTTGGATAACTTTTTTCTTTGAATAATTAAAATGATTGTTTTAAAACTATTTTATGTTTAATCAGGTTGATTGAAGATCTGAAACAAGTGTGACAAATATGCAAAAAGAGAAGAAATCAAGACGGGGCAAATACATGGCATTATATATGTTCACCAAGTACCGAACAGACAGGACCTTGATGAATTCCTGAAACAGCATTTCATTCCTACAAAACCATGTCTGTTCAACCCCACAGCACATTATGAATAAAGAAGTACTTACCAATCACTTCAACCTTCTCCATCTCCTTGTTGAGATGTTCCTGAAGCTGAGACAGAGCTCTCCTCAGAGTCTCCACACTCAGACCAGTGTTAACACTGACCTCAGTCCAGTTCTTGGTGTGTGGGGGGCTGCAGAGGGACGGGTAGATCTACAGAACAGCAGGAGAGAGGAGA
>JBBPCZ010046520.1:0-13056 GCA_037974445.1 Brycinus macrolepidotus
AATTTTAAATTGTTTCATTTTTCTCTGTACAGCACTTTGGTCCTGTGTGGTTGTTTTAAGTGCTTTAGAAATAAAGTTGGTATGGTATGGTATAATAGGTTTGAAGATTAACACCTGAATAATCAGCATTCAGCTTAAGGGGTGAATCCCTAGAAGTTGCATTTGACACCAATGATGGCTTATTTTTTATGGATCTTTTCACTCGTAGCTCATTGAAACAAGGGCAGAAGTCCTGTTGAGGCAATATTTGATTATAGAAAACATCCTTTACAGTTTTGCCACTATTATATCATGTTGTAACCACTCACATATAATGTGAATTGAAAAATAATGATGTAACTAACTATGCCAGTGAAAATGTCTTTTCATATAAATATTATAGCAAAATGACAATAATGACTAGACTTGTACACCGTGTATGTGCAATAAAGTGTTCTCCTTCATGAATGATTAGTAACCCCAGTCTGAGAACTTGGCTGTAATTCAGGAGGTCAGGGGTTAAATCTCAGCTGAAAGTTGTTGCTGTTGTGCCCTTAATGCCAAGCTTGCCCAGGGGGGGACTTGGCTAATGTAAGCTGCTTTGGATAAAATCATCAGCAGAAATGTGAAATTTTTTATGTTAATGTGGACTTACACTGGGGTGTGAGAAACGACAGACTGATGTGTGTGTGTGTGTGTGTGTGTGTGTGTGTGTAGGAGTGGGTGAATCAGAGATTTCTTTCTCAGTACCCTTTGTTTCTTTAATTGCGTTGGTGCGGGAGCAGAGTTAAAATGTCAGCAAGACGGTGAGAGGCCCTCCTGTAGAGAGCTTCACACTGCGCCATGCAGCGCGATAACGACCCAAACGGGAGGAGTATAATCCCTCTCTCCCTCCCTCTCTCTCTCTTTCCCTCTCTCTCTTTTTCTCTCTCCCCCCCTGTCTTCGTCTCTCTCACTCTCTCTGAAAATACAAAATACAAAACTTCTCTTTATTCCTTAGAATTAAAGAGCCTAATTTTGAATAGATGAGTTAAGTTGCTTTGGATTGAGTGTGTGTGTGTGTGTTAAAGAACTGTTTTTTTTTTTAATTATTTTACAGCTTTTCTTTCAGAAAAGTGAAAATTTTGGGCCCTATAAATGCTTCTCCTTGTCTGAAACCATTAAAAACCCCACTACAGCTAATGTGAAATCTTCTCAATGAGCTGTAGGTATTTTTCAATGCCGTGCTAATTGTCTGAGAAGCTTCTTTATAATGCATTCTCCACGCTCTTTCATTTACATACTGTCATTAATTAGCGAGTGAGCATTAATAGCCAGATTTCACATGTGAGGAAAGTGTGGTCTCCTTGTGATGGTCATGCTGGTGTCAGTGCGAGGGGGCCCTCGCATGCCTGCTGTGAGGAGACTAGTAATTAGACCAGTACAATTAAAGCACTGAATGTTCATAATTGCTCTGAACATCAAACTTTTCATTAGTGGGCTTTAAACGCATTAACCAGTGTGAAGAGTGGCCAGGTTGAGCCTAATAATACAAACAAGAGAGCAGGACTGAAACAGAGCTAAAAATAGGCAAATAAATGAGCTGAATGGTGGTGGAAATTAAAATGACATGATTCAAGAAAATAATATGCATGATCTTTGGTATTGTTGGGAGGTGGGGGGCGTGGGTGTGAACACTGATGATGCAGATAAATATGTTTCCATACCTGTTCATTAACTAATGTATAAAGTTTGTAGTGTAAGTGTCTGTGTTATACTCGTTCTTTCACTCATTCATTGCACTGAAGAGATGCACCTTAAATAAACATGTGATTAATGTAAATGTTAGTGTTATATTAGAGCAAGCAACCGTGCGAACAGAGATGAAAAACAAAACGATGCCACATAAGGTTCTTTGACTGTTTCCAAAGAACCCATTTAGTTCCCTAAAGAACAATGTTTATAAATGTAAAAGCATTCCAATGAGTGTGAAAAACATTCCAACGGTATACCGGACCTTCTCATAATGTACAGGTTTTACTAGTTTAAAGGATCTTCCAAGGACCTTTACATGTTTACATGATGATGTTCTTTAAATGTTAAAAAAGGTTCTTCACACTCATACATCTCATTTACAAAAATGGTTCTCAATGAACCATCCATTGAGAGGTTCTTTAAGGAACTAAAAATGGTTCATCAAAGCCAGTGGTTCCCAAACCAGTCCTGGAGAACCCCTTGTCTGGCACATTTTTGTGATTTTACACCGACTTTTTACTGATTTTACACCCACAGCTGGGCAGTGAACAGAGTAGTTGGATCAGGTGTGTTGGGAGGCAAAAAATATATTTTATACTGAAGGATCAAACCATTTTCCACATTTTACCATATCTAAGAATATAAAAGTAGAAAAGTAAAGTTTTTTTTTTTTTAACAAATAAGGGTTTGTCTTTGTTTGGTGGTGTGTGTAGGAGTGGCTGTAGTGGTGTGTTATCTAATGTCTAATCAGCGCTACTGTTCCACCTATAAATTAGGTTGATTACTGTTTGATTAGCATTAGGATGAATTGTAGATGTTTTCATAAACACAATAAATTCAAGAAACAAGAGAAAGATCTCCTGGCCTTTGAGATTTGAAACGAGTAGTTTGAAGGTCCAGAATTAAAACGAATGAAGTAAAGACTGATTTCAGTGATTGAGTAAAGCACAAATCTTCTGGAATATTATTAACAGAAGGTACTGAAGATGTGCTGAAGTGTTTTCTACCCCTGCACATCAGTCAGCAGAGGATCCCATTTGATGTTTTTCCTTTGTTTCTATTGTGTTTGATTATTATGGGCTGGTTTTGTGGATCAGTAATGGTCATAGACTAAATTCAGATGTTGGAAGATGTTTAAATGCTTGGTAATTTGCTAAATATGCGGAATATACTAACTTTTTTCTAAATGTCTTAAATCACTTGTTTTATTCTTATACTACATAAGGGTACATCTTTCCTTCCAAAACTAGTTATACTGAAAACACAGTATACCTGGATGCACTGACAGATCCGGGTCATCACCTCACTGTGTCAAAAAATGACAAACACGCCAAAGAAGGGTATTTTTTCTTTCTGCAAAAAGGTCTGCACACACAGTACATTTTCATCAGATTCAGATCACAGTAAAATATTTCACAAACACAGATGTGACATTAATTGAAGGTTTAGAAGCTGCGCTTCTGACAGAAATGCTCCGCTTGTCAATCAAACTGAGTGAGAAATAATTCATACAAGCACAGCTTCTGAGGGTCAAATTGCTTAATCATAGTATTAATCACTGCTGCTGGGAAGTGTGGAGAGGAAAGGAGCTAATGGAGAGAGAGAGGGAGAGAGAGAGACAGAGACGGAAAGAGAGGAAAAAAGTGAGAGGTAGAGACAGAGTGAGATAAACAGAGAGAGAGAGTGAGAGAGTATGTGTGTGTGTGTGAGAGAGAGAGAGAGAGCGAGAGAGAGAGAGGAACAGAGAGAGAGTAGCCTATGTGGCTGTGAAGAGAGAGTTAAGGGTCACAGTAAAGGCTGTATAAGTGATCTGTTCAACACAGTTTCATCAACCAAGACTGCAAAATGCAACTCACACCTCCCAGTAAAGATGATGTTTTCTCCTCCTATTACTTACTGGGCTAACTAATTAGCTCACTCTTTGAATCATTTCTCTCTCTCCCTCCCTCTCTCTCCCTCTCTCTCTCTCTCTCTCTCTCTCTCTCTCTCTCTCTCCCTGATATATATGCATGTGTTTCCCCCCTACCCTATCAACAGAGAGACTGGCGAGGAAAACTGGGACACGGAGGGCTGCCAAACACTCCCGTTGCCGGCACTCCACACCAAATGTCTCTGCAGCAAGATCTCCACCTTTGCAGTGTTAGCACAGAAAGCTAAAGACCCGGTGAGTGCCACCTTTACCTTTCCACTAACGCACCTGGCTCTCAGGCTCTCAGGCTCTCAGGGTCTGCTCCGCGGGGCACGGCCTCGCTGCACACACTCAGCTGCACTGGGTGGCCCAGGGTGGGTTCATTGCTGGAGAAGAACCACTTTGGATTCCCTGAAGAACCTTTTGAGATGTTTTAGTTGAGTTCTTTTGAAGAACCAGTCACTGAAAGGCTCTTCAAGGCACCAAAAGTGGTTCTTCTACAGCACCACTCCAGAGAACCCCTTTTGGAACCGTTATTTTTAGAAGTGAACATGCTGATCTCCAGCAGTGCTGCCATATGGGGCCAATGGGAACTAAATTTACTTTCCGCTACTACATTAAACACTTTCATTTAGAATCTCGTCACAGTGAACCGTCTCCTCCGTTACACCTTTGTTTGGCTCGCGGTTGAGTCTGTAATGAGATGAGAGTCATGCAGTGAAGCATCTTGCGGTAAACACCGGCTAAACGCTGTGTTCTTTGGTAATTATTTCACTGTCAGAGCTGCTGAAGTATTGAGCTGGAAGACTATCAGAACTATCGTGCTCATCAGCGCCCGGAAGCAGGCGTCTGAGAGGCAGTTAGATTGCTCTTTGTGACCTTGGCAGGAGGTGGAAGTGGATGAGTGTCACCAGAGCAGCAGTTGTTCTTTTTTTTGTTGTTTTTTTTTTTTTTTTGATATGTGCCTTTTGTTGGAGAGTATTTTGATTACTGCTGTAGGCAGTGTAAGAAAGAGAGCATACACTCTATTCACTAATAAACACAGGGCGTGACTCATGCAGGATGCATTTCATGGGAGGTGGGTTAATGCATTTTATTGACAGTTTGGTAAACAAAAAAGTAATCTAAGAGAACACAAAAGACCAAGACATGAGATTGTTTTTTTACTTAGATTTCCTAGCATTACATTTGGGATGTCAATGAATAACTTAGTTACTTCCTTTATAATTGCAGTGTTTGCAGTACTGTGTATTGAGTATTCATGTTTCCGAAAATCACTAAGTAAGGTGGGCCATATCACAAAAATATAACATTATAATACTTCAAGACATTGTTGCTTTACATACAGAATTTTGAGATTTGATGAGCAGAGAAAAAAAAAGAAAAATATTAGATAGTTTAAAATTTAAAAAGTACTATCGACTGAGTCCAATGATTCAATCCAATGATCCACATAATAAGCTGGACTAAACCCAGTTAAACAGGATCAATTGGGCTTTGTTTGTAATGAAACATTAAGTATATTTGTAATAAACATGTTCTCTAAGTACTGATACGAAAAGCATTATGAGAAGTAACATAATGTAGCTTAATCATAATAAACATCGTCATACTGCCCCTACAGCTGGTGGCCTGGTTTTTAGGGAGTTGACCCTGCGATCAGATGGTAATGGGTTCGAATCCCAGGACTGCCAGTGACACCACTGAGGTACCCTTGAGCATGGTACCATCCCCACACACTGTGTTGCTGGCTGCCCACTGCTTCACTTAGTGAATGGGTTAAATGCAGAGAAAGAATTTCACATTGTTAGTAAGTAAGTAAGCAAAAGTGTATTTATATAGCACTTTTCAAAGCAACGCTACAAAGTGGTTTCCAGACAGTATAAAATAAATAAAACATCCCCAGCACAGAGGCACAATGTTTTACAGCTGGTTAAAAGCCAGAGTATAAAAATGAGTCTTCAGGCGTTTTTTTAAGGTATCAACAGAGCCTGCCTGTTTAATATCCAGCGGCAGATTATTCCAAAGTCTCGGGGCATATGCAACAAAAGCACGGTCACCTTTCCACCTCAACCTTGTCCTAGGAATCATTAAAAGCTCCTGACTACAGGACCATAAAGACCTAGAACCTGTATGAACAGTCAGCAATTCAGACAGATATTCCGGTGCGTCACCGTGTAAAGCTTGATAAGTTAACAGTAAAATTTTGAAATCAATTCTAAACTTTACCAGGAGCCAATGAAGAGAGGCCAGCACTGGAGTAATAGAATCAAATCGTCTTGTTTTTGTTAAAAGCCAAGCCACCGCGAATCTCTGGAGTCGTGCCGAAGATTTTTGACTCAGGCACGTGAATAGGGAGTTACAATAGTCCAGGCACGAAGAGATAAATGCATGGATAATCCTTTCTGTGTCTTGAAAAGAAAGGACATGTCTAATTTTAGCAATATTTCTCAATTGAAAGAAAGATGACTGGACTAGATTCTTTATATGTTGAGAAAACCGCGACTGAGAATCAAACATAACACCCAAATTTCTTACGAACGCACTCACATTAGACCCCAAAGGACCAAGGACTTCCTGTAAATCCTTTGAGAGCTTTTCAGGACCAATGATTAGAATTTCAGTTTTATCTTCATTAAGGCTCAAGAAGTTGCATGCTGTCCAGATTTTAATAGCAACCAAACAGTCAGTTAGCCCGCTTACTCTATTGAGATCATTTCACTTAAAAGAGTGATAGAGCTGTATGTCGTCCGCATAAAAATGAAAAGCAATGTTACAACAGCGGATTAAAAAACCAAGGGGAAGCATATATAAAGAACATAAAAGTGGACCAAGAATAGACCCCTCTGGTACCCCACAGGAAAGATTCAAAATTGAAGATTGAGTGTTGTCCGCTGCCACTGAAAATTTCCCATTTGATAAATAAGATAAAAACCATCTTAACGGTATGCCCGATGACCCAACCCAATTTTCCAGCCTCTTTAAAAAGATACAATGAGCCACAGTATCAAAAGCTGCTGTTAAATCTAGCAAAACTAAGACTGAGATGCCCCCCCTGTCAACAGACACTAAAAGATCATTTAGAATTATCAAGAGGGCAGACTCTGTACTATGTTTTTGACGAAAACCCGATTGAAATACTTCAAACATATTGTCTTCCAGAGCCTGCACAATTTGATTAGAAACTGCCTTCTCCAGAACCTTTGACAAAAATGGCAATTTTGATATGGGTCTATAATTATTCAAATGATTAGGGTCACACTGTGTGCTGTGTTGTGGTGTGTTCACATGTGGCCATAAGGGACACTTTACTTTACTACTCTCACATTGTACTTGTTGCTGTTAGGTCAGATTCTCTCGTTTGAAATCATTTGAAAATGTCTGCTGTTCTTACATCGGGTGAACATTTCATGATGAATGGACCAATAGAAAAGCTCCAAAATCACTTGGATTGAAATCTCGTTACATTTTTTTACTTTCTCTTGAAAAGATATCATTCTGGAGATAAGAGGTTTTGTTCTGACAGTGATGCATTAGTCCATGCTTATATAGAGAGTTTTCCTTGCTCCCTGTCACCAAAGGTACTGAGCTACTTTAGCATTTTGAATATTGGCCTTGCTGAAATAACACAACTCACATGCCGCTTTTTTCCCTGGACTAAAAGTCTACTTGTGTTTGATAAATGTGCTTTTCAGAGACTACGCACATTTAAAGTCAGTCGCAATAACAGAATATATACAGTCGGCTAAAACCAATTGCAGGCCCTGAAAATGATGCGACCTTTCTGCCCTTTTTCCATTCAGATTAATTCCTAAACCACTTTTCATCATATTGATGACTTCCCTGTGTTGAACTGAGAAAGGACCCACCATATGGCCAGCGCCTACCCAGGCCCATGCTCTCTCTCTCTCTCTCTCTCTCTCTCTCTCTCTCTCTCTCTCTCTCTCTCTCTCTCTCTCTCTCTCTCTCTCTCACTTTTCCTCTTCTCCATCGTCACCAGCGGGAAAGAGGCTGACCCACTTTTGTTTAGTGTGGTCGTGTCTGTGTGTGTATGTGTGTGTGTGTGTGTGTGTGTGTACGTTTTTTTTTTTTTTTGTCTCTTCCTGAAAGCATCCCCATTAAAGTGATTGATATGCACGGTGGGTGAAGGGGACGCTGGGAAATGGAAAATAGCCCTGAGGAATGACCAATATGGGGTGGGGAAAGTGGAGCCAGCGGCCAGTCACTGTCACCCAGGAGCTGGACCACGCACAGCTGGCTAGTGCCAACATCGGCGCTTTTTCTGAGCTGTGCCAGAGGAAGCGTGGCAGTCAGTCACTCACACAAACAGAGAGAGAGAGAGAGAGAGAGAGAGAGAGAGACATTCAGTAACACCATTTCTTAAGTTCTTTCATGTTGATAAAACAGTTGTGAAGAAAGAGGCTCAATTTTCGAAGCGCACATGCAAATTTTATTCAGAGTCCATGAAACAACAGTTGTCAGGAATGGAGCTTAATTTTCAAGGCGTGCATGCAAATTTCATTACAGCAGTACTGACAAACATCATCATCCCATTACTTACTCACACATAATCCACTTGTCAGTGGAATTATGTGTGAGTATATTTGAGTGGAAATATTTGAATGTGATCATCTATTTGAATATCCATATCCACCCATCCAGTGGCCATTCCTGTATTTAATGTGGTTTTGTAGTGCTATTTGTTTCATATTTAAAAATATTTTAACAAAGACATTTTTTTTAAATTTATAAATATTTACTTGATTTTTACTTCATTTTCGTCTCAAGCAACAACCTTTATGCCCAAGACCACAGACACATAGCAATATAAATTACACATCCATTGTGTTTTATCTGTAGTCTGATGAAGCAAATTAAAAGTAAGTGACCCAAACTTAACTTGCTCTATAAAATCTCAGTGCTTCAGCTGTGTTCTTTTATACAGTGATAGGAAAATGTTTGATAGTACATTGGCAAGAAAAGGCGTGCGAACCTTTTAGAATTTCATGGTTTTCTTCATTAATTTAACATAAAATGTGATCTGATCTTCATCTAAGTCATCTAAGTCTAAGTCAAATATAATGTGCCTAAAATAATGACACAAAAAGTCTGATCTTTCATGTCTTTATTGAGGACAACCATGAAACACTCATAGTGCTAGTGGAAAAAGTATGTGAACCCTTGGAATTAATAACTGTTTGACCCCCTCTTGGCAGCAATGACCTCAACCAGGCGCTTCCTGTAGCTGTGGATCAGACCTGTACATCGTTCAGGAGGAATTTTAGCCCATTCTTCCTGGCAGAACTGCTTTAGCTCTGTCATATTCTTTGGACATTTCATCTGTATGGCTCTCTTCAAGTCATTCCATAGCGCCTCTATTGGGTTGAGGTCTGGGCTCTGACTTGGCCACTCTAAAAGGCGGATTTTGTTTTTCTGAAGCCATTTTGTTGTGGACTTGTGCCGGTGTTTTGGGTCATTGTCCTGTTGCATCACCTTCAACCTCTACAGAGTTTCAGCTGACGTACAGACATTTTCAATACAGACCATTTGTTTATTATGTAGAGCTAGAATAAGCCATGATCTCAACATTTGGCTGGTTTTGCGATTTGCCTTCATTTGGTAGACTTATAGAATTTAATATATTACTCTGATCTACAGAACTAAATTCACAACTTTACTCTGTTCAAACCTGTCATCGGTTTAGATGCAGCCATTTCATTTAACATGAGTTCTCCACAGTTCTGTGTCAAATTCATAAAAAACGTTTAAAAATAACATTATTTTCTTTCTGTTCAAACTGTGCATGCCATAAACAAATACCTGATTAAAGTGCCAGGGATGCAGTGTGAAATTGAGAATGTGTATTGAACATCATATATAACATACATATATCATATATCATAATAAGCTCCTCAGAATATTAAGACTATGCCCAGATGGTTGTCAGATACTCAGATAGGTCTGATCAGTAATTTCATATATATATATATATATAAGAAATTGTAAATAACATTTAAAAAGCGCTTGAAATTACTGATCAGACCTATCTGAGTATCTGACAACCATCTGGGCATAGTCTTAATATAAAATAAAATTTAAAAACCGCTTGAAGCTGCTGATCAAACCTATCTGACTATCTGACAACTGTCTGAGCATGGTCTTAATATTCTGAGGAGCTTCTGTGATTGACAGCCCTCAGTTTAGCACAGCAATCCGTCATCGCCACTGAAGCAGAGCCAAACACACCGACGCAAGCGAGGAGATTATCCCCTCTGTGTCCATGACACTCTAAAAACAGTACCCATCTTTTACATGGCGCCGTCTAAAACAAGGTTGGAATTGATGGTTATAATATATTGCCAGGTGTTCATTCAGGGAAGGCTTGCTTGTCTTCACTCAGTTGTTAGATTTTTTCTGATGCAAACTGTGTGTGGTACAACCCACATCACCCTTGCTCAGTGAGACTCCTGGTGTATTAGGATTCCCCTGTTTTCATCAAAAAAGAGAACTTTGACTTAGTTTTGGCCCAAGAGCAACATCAACCTTCTGAGAAGAGTTTAGGTCCAACACTAAGATGGGTTTGTAAATATATCCATCCCTGCTGACCAGTTGAGAAAACCAAAAAGAGAAGATGTTTGGATGTAGAAAGAGAAAATCCAGGCTTAGTGGAGAAAACCAAGGCTGAGTATGTGAAGTGAAAGGGAGAAAATAACAGAACGTGATGGTGAACTGAGGAGAAGACAGGAGCTGATACAATAGATGCTGCCAAAGGAGCTCTCACTTCAGCTGGAGCGGTCAAGAGGAAAACTCTGGCACTGACACCTCATTTCAACACTGAGCTCTCTATTCTCTCTGAAAAAAAAATGCTTACATATCAGCCCGGGGGTGCCTGAATTTAGTTGAGAGTTTTTTTTTGTTTTTTTGAAAATCTGTCATTCGTGGTTGTGTTGCTGCGTTTTTTCTCTCCGGAGAAGAGAGGCCCTTTGAAACAAGAGGATCAAGGCCCGCTGTTTCTTTTCATTACTCCCTCTAATGCTAGGCCATTATCAAACGTCTGTCTGGATCTGTCAGGCTTAATGGATACGTTTCTCCTTTCTGCTCATCTATATGAAAGCATATGCTGCCTCTTACATCACATGGAAATTACACAATTACGGCCTGTAATCGTGCCATTATTTCCAGTTCCAGCTAAATAATATCGGAGAAATAGGAACATATTTATTCCAGTGCAGGTGTGGGAAAATTTGGCTGTTTGACTTGCCCCCCAATTGATGAAATTATGTTACTTCCTCTACAAATTGTCGGTGAAACTCTAGGCAGTTTGTACAGAGTGGGGCCCAACTGATATGAAATTACAACACTCCTTCTCGGGTATTATTGCATGATTGCATACACATTATGTTTCCCCGCCCGCTGGTGTCTAGTGATGTAATCAAAAATCATGCATTTTTGTTGGAATTTTTAGAATTGTTAGAATTCTAAAATTGTATATGAATTCACCGTGTTAAAAGGTCCATTCTGATTCCAGGTTGCCTTTAAATTACAAATAATAATAAAAAAGAAGAAGAAATTGACTACTGAGTATTTAAATGAATGGGGATGTTTTCAAATACTTGCGTCTCAGCCATGCTTAACAAAGCCATATGTCTACTTTCAAGGTAAATAATTAATAGGCAGACATATGTTCTCATATGAGGTAACAGAATGATCTGCAAGCTGTCACTCTAAATGTTGATGTATTGCAGTGTAGTAAGCTAGTGACCACATGATGCTGACACACATACATACACGGAAATTAAGTAGTCTCAGATATTATTATCCCAAGATTTTTATGGGAAAGTCATTCTGAAATATGTTTGGATAAAAAAAAGCATAGCCCTTCTGCGCATTCATCTGTAACACTCTTCCTTTACGTAATGCTGCGTTTTGCACATTTAACTCAGATAGAAAGTCTGAAAAAATATCTGGCAAACATCCATGTCACACTGACATAAAGCTGGAGGCTAACTTTACCAATCAACACCCATCAATTTTACCCCTCCTCTCTGAAGTTGCATTAAAGCCCACTGGCTGATCTCTGCTGCCAGAATGCCTGGTGACATTTGCAGATGAGGGAATAAACAGCACCATTAGTGCACAGCCATTTTCCTTCCATTAGCCAGGCTGTGTACAGGTCAGTGCATCTTCATCAGTAATGTTCTCCAGAAACCGGCGAAGCACTCCGCTCAACTGGAAAGACCTTTACCGTAACACCATGCGGAAAGTTTTACTGAAGTTCTGCCCGTAGTGAGGGAAAGTGCTCACAACATGGCTTTCTCTTTTTCTTCTCCATCAGAGTGCTAAAACCTGTAATAGACAGCAATTATTGGAAAAAAAGAGAAAGAGGGAAAGAAGGAAATTGCATTTTTAAAGATCTACAGCATCTGCAGAGGTGAGACTTTCAAACTGGTTATACAAGTCGTGTTGCGTTGCTGTTTACAGTTGATTCATCATTGTGGGCAAGTGTCTTATGTGGTGTCCTTCCCAGTCGTTTGGTGTGTATGGACTGCTGGTAGGCATGTCTTGGATTTGACCATGTATGAGGAGTATATGTCTCCACACACATTCACCATGCATTCCCCCTAAAATCTCTGCTCTAAAATTGTGTTCTAATAGGACTGTGCTGTCTAACCAAAAGGGGGTTACCCACAGTTCCTTGATTGTACATGAATGGGATAACTCATAACTCTCAGCATGGGGACTGCATTATGGAGAGGCTTGACCTTTGATAAAAAAGAGCAGTTGCTTTGTTGGTGAAGAGATAAGCTGGATGTGTTAATTAAATCGGATGTGATCTTTTAGATCTACTTCCAGAGTTTTGCCTACTGCAGCCAGTAGTTTCTCAGAGAGGGACTTTGTACACAAAACAAGAAGCAAAATGAATGTTTCCCTCTGAAAATAACTGGAAAAAGCACAGTCTCATATCTGACGTCATGACATTTCTTCAAGATAGACATCATGAGTGGCAACAGTTGGTCTATCTAATGATAATGTGTATCCAAAGCACTGTTAAAGAACACACCCAGAACACACACTCACAAACAGACTGTCCTGTGGAGTAGCGGTGGATTTGATATTCTTGCAAAGGAACTTGGAGGCTAGATGGGCAGATCGACTTATCTTTAAAGACTTTTTACCATTTTGAACAGCTGCCTGGTGCTTTTGTCAGAATGTCACACTTTCTTCTTTTGGTAGACCTCAACATTAGCACACAGACACCCATATGTTTTAAAAATACTTTTTAATTCTTTCTTTTATTTTGTCGTAGGCTGTTAAAGTGTTTATGTGAACGGGAACTGAGACCATCGATAGCTGTGGAGATGCAGTTTGAGTAGAGGGTGTGGCGGAACCTCATATATTATTTATGCTTCTATATAGGGCATGAATGGATATAT
>JBBPCZ010046531.1:0-13055 GCA_037974445.1 Brycinus macrolepidotus
ATATATAGATAGATAGATAGATAGATAGATAGATGGATAGATAGATATACACCAGCGTGTAATGTATATACAATATACATTAAAATCACTGATAGCTGAAGTGAATAACACTGATTATCTCGTTACAGTGGCACCATCAAGGGGTGAGATGTATTAGGCAGCGAATGAACAGTCGGTTCTTGAAGTTGATGTTATTTGCAGGAAAAATGGGCAAAAGGATCTGAGACACTTTGACGAGGGCCAAACTGTGATGTCTGGACAACTGGGTCAGAGCATCTCCAGCAGGTCTTGTGGGGGGTTCCGGGTATGTAGTGGTCAGTACCTCCCAAAAGTGGTCTAAGGAAGGAGAACCAGTGAACCGGCGACAGGGTCATGGGTTTGCAGGGCTCACTGATGCACAAGGGGAGCGAAGGCCAGACTGTCTGGTCTGATCCCACAGAAGTGCTGCTCTAACACAAACGGCTGAAAAAGTTCTTGTTGGCTCTGTAAGAAATGTGTCAGAACACGCAGTGTATCACCGCATCAGAACTGGACCATGGAGCAATGGATGAAGGTGGCCTTGTTGAATGAATCACATTTTCTTTTACATCATGTGTGTGTGCGTCACTTACCAGGGGAAGAGATGACACCAGGATGCACTATGGGAAGAAGGCGACGTGGCAGTGGTAGTATGATGCAACCTAAACATTGTTACAGACCAAGTTCAACCCTTCATGGAGACGCTGTTCCTTAATGGCAGCGTCCTCTTTCAGCAGGAAGATGCCCCCCCCCCCCCCCTCACCAACACTGCAAACACTGTTCAGGAACAGTCTGAGGTGTTCAAGGTGTTTCTCCAAAATCACCAGATGTCAGTTTGATCGAGCATCTTTGGAACGTGCTGGACAAACTAGTCTTATCCCTGGAGGCCCCATCTCACAACTTGCAGGATCTGCTGCTGGTGCAGAGCCACAGCACCTTCAGAGGTCTTGTGGAGTCCAGACCTCAATGGGTTAGAACTGTTTTGGTGGTAGGAGGGGGAAGACACAAAATTGGGCAGGTGATTGTAATGTATATATATATATGTGCACACACTTTCAAAACAGCCTGTGTTTGTAGCTTATTTTTCATACAAAATTCATTTTAAAATATAAATAATAAATATCTAATTGTTGTTTAGCCGATTTTTCAAAATTTCTACATGATTCAGTTGAGATGTCATTCAGAGTGGGTTTGGTATTAGGTTTTACAGTGGTGGTGATTAGAATCGGGGGGTCATGATGTCTATAACACAAATAGAACCTCTTTATCTAATATCCATATTTATAGTAAATAAATGGTATGTAATAAGTAAATGCTTATAATGGTAAAATAGTAAAAAAAAAAAAAAAAAAAAAGGAAAACATACTTTTTTCTGTGTGTACCCCCGCACCATGAATTAATTTAGGCCAAAAGCTTCTCCAAACACTGGTAAAAGAAGGCATCAGGCAGCGCATTCATAACCATTTCAGTAAGATTTAGATTTAGAGGCAGACGTCTGGTTCCATTCACCACCACTGGGAGGAATTCTGACTAGGTGATTTTCTCTAGAACGGGGCGTTTTATTCCAAAATCACTCTGAACCACGTCATTCGTATCCTAAATGTTAATTATCTAGAACATTTGGAAATTCGGTGGAGTTCCCCTTTAACTCGTTTATCGCGTACTCCGTCGTGCTGTTTTAATTCACCCACACAGATCACGTGACACGTGCTCACTAGGGGCACGAGAATGCAAAGTGGGCTCGGCCGGGTCCTGATGGGCCCCCCCGGAGCTGCTGCTTTGAATGTTTATCGCTCTCACGTGTCGAGAAGATAAGGTGGGCGGTGTTGTGTGGGCGGGGCTTACGTGTGGTGGGCGGGACCAGCGCCTCCTCCGGTGAGTGGGGAGGGAGGGCTTTAAAATCTCTTATAAACAGCACTATCATGCGGACTGAACGCAGCCCTGCTCGCAGCTTCATCCAGAACGCCAGTTATGGCCCAGAACGGAACCACAGAGAACGGAGTACCACCCAGTCCTGCTGCCCTGCCTCTGCCCCAGCCTTGCAAGATCCCAGAGATCCAGCACACCAAGGTAAGAGCACCTGCTGGACCTCTGGACTGACCCAGGGCAGGACTGGAGCTCTGCTGGGGCAGCACAGCAGGTGTGGAGGCTGGAAGCCAGCTCAGTGAGGGATAACCAGGACTTACACCTGCACTATTTGTGTAACTAGGAAAATACTTTAGCAGTATTTTATTTATTTATTTATAGTATTTATATCTAGCTCTCTTTCTGACCACAGCATTTTGTGTGTATAGTATAGTGTATTTAGTACTAAGCGTTTTCTGGAGAGTTTTATTTTGACTTTATATTATGTTTTGTATTGTTCTTGTCTCTGTGCAGTCGTTGCATAAGTAATTTCCTCCAGCATCAGTAAAGTTTCCTGATTATGATTGTAATTCTGATTCTGATTCAGCATGGGTTCATTTGGTTCTGCTTTCTGAAATCTGCAGATTTTCATCAACAACGAATGGCACAGCTCAGTCAAAGGGAGGACTTTTGCCACGTTCAACCCTGCGACAGGTGACAAAATCTGCGACGTGGAAGAAGCGGATAAAGTAAGAGGCCAGACTTCCTGACTTCTTACACTTTATTCAACTTCTCTGTGCTTTAATGGAAATACAGAATGCCTGCCTAGACTCCAGCAAGTAGACCAGGGCCCGTTTTGGAATCCCTTTAAGAAAAATGTAACATTTTAAATAAAATTCTGTATAATCCGCTTGATGAAATGTAAACAACCATGAGTGAATGTGAATCGGCTCGGTTGAGTAGACTTTCTTTACAGTGGAGGTGAGTGGATATCGCCATTTTAGACTTTTACCAGTGAAGATACACCTCTCCGGAGTGTTTATATGTAATGCAGATGATGTTAAAGTAGTGGAAATTAAGTTTTTTTGAAGACTTTTTGCCTCCCAGTGCCTTGCATGGACCCCTCCACATTAAATGGACTTTTAAAAATGTATATTTTAGACCAAAAACTATCAGAAAACAGTGTCTCAGGCATCAGGCAGTGCATTTATAATCATTTAAAGTTATAACTTTCTGTGAAGGAGCTTTTAGAGGTGCTCAGAGGTCAGGTTCCTTTCTCCACCGCTGACTCTGGTTACAAGTTAATGAATTAATTGTGCAGAAATGTGGAAAAAAATCGGTGGAATTTCAAATGTAATTGTTTTTATTCAACTCAGACACTGGAAAGCAGGTGTTCTGACACTGAAGAAGGTGATTGTATTTAACGTACATCATTTCCAGTGGAACAAAATATTCTACGAGATCACATTTATTGCCGAAATGAACAATGTAACCTGAAAAAACATATATTACAAAACCTATAAAAACATATATTACACATAAACAATTTTTTGTATAATGCAGAAATTCTATTGAAGTTCTTAAAAGACAACTTATTTTCTACTATTTTACCATCATCATCATAACATATAAATACGTGTATCTGGTGACATTGGCTATATGTATAAATGGCTATATATGTGTTAAAGACATGACGCCTGGTTCCATTCACCTCCACTGTAAAGAATTCAGAGTCCACAACTGAGCCGATTCCTATCAAATCCACTCTCAGTGGTTGTTTACATTTCACCAATTGAATTACACAGAATTAAAAAAAAATGTGACCCTAAAACAGGGCCTAACCTACAATCCAGCAACAAAACATTTGACGGATCGGCAGTTTAATGACATTATTATTGCTCTCCTAAGCATCTCCTTATAGAGAGAGGTGTTGAAGTTCTCCATAGGGAATGTAGAGGCAGATGCTGGATTGATGTAGATCTTTGGTCTTCCGAGTCTGACCGGTGTGTTTTCTCCAGGAAGATGTGGATAAAGCGGTGGAGGCCGCCAAGGCGGCGAAGAAGAGGGGGTCTTCGTGGAGGAGGATGGACGTGTCCAGTCGCGGCCGGTTGCTGCACAGACTGGCGGAGCTGCTGGAGAGGGACCAGACCTTGCTGGCCGTGAGTAGAAACAGTAGGCTAATCTTCCCGGCCCTCTTTCCGCCTGTCTGAGTGCGTCCGTCAGACACCGCCGCAGGTGTTAGTATTGGCACCGAGGCTTCAGTCCGAGGCTTCAGTCCATAAAACCATTAAAAAATGGACAGTCATGAGGAATGGACAGTGTTTTCTCTCTTTTTCTCATTTCAAACTGTTCCAACTTGATTGTGATGGGTGTAGTCATCTCAGGCTTCTCCAATACTCTGTTTCATTACTTTCAGGCTGTTTTCACAAAGATATTTGTTTTCAGTGGGTTTATTTTTGTTTTGTTTTTTTCTAAAAGCCTTTATTATATTCAAGCAATTATTCAGACGGTTGTGCAACTGCTGCTGCAGAAAGCAGCCAGCATTATGAAACGGCGCTGGCAGTAAAACCAGATGAAATCATGAGCGAACTCTTTCTCTCGCACACATGCGGCGGGGTGCAAAAGTCTGGGCGCCCCTGGACGCGTAAAGAAGTCCGCATCCTCTACAGAGACGCACTTCTGCATGTTTTAATGAGCAGTTTTTGTTGATTTGCTGAATTTAACATACTATGAAGAAAGCTGTGGGATAAGTGTTTTTGCTAAATTTTACAGGAGAAGGGAAAACCTTCTCAACTTATAAGGGAAGTGAATGTAAACTGATTTTCTTTTCCCCCAGTAATTATGGATCAATTCTACTGGCCCATTTGTTTTAAGATTCTGACATGAAACAAAAGGAAATGGGGAGGGGGTTATAACAATGGCCTGTGCAAAAGTAATGGCTCTTTTTGTACTTTTCTGTACTTTTTATACTTTTTTTCACTTTGTACATTTTTTGTTATTTTCCACAATTTGAAACTATGCAAATGACGAGAAAACCTGCACTAAAATTTGGAGGAAAACTATTTAGCATTATGTTCTCTGTAGAGGGCAGGCACTTATTTTGCACCCAGAAAAAGAACCAAACATGTGACTGTACATGCACTTTCCCACATATTTCAGTATTTATGTTTGTAACTCCATGCACTTATGTATTTCACATTAAACCTTTTATATCGAACCTCTGGAGCCCAATCCCCCTGGCAGACCATGTTACCTGTGAATGAAATCTTACAGATGTATTGTAAAAGTGCACGTGAGCGCTAACTGAAAACATGTCCTGTAGTGGAGCAGAGCTAATTACAGTAACTCCAATTACTGTTCAGAAAAAAAACAAACAAAAATAACAAGAGAAAGGTAAAAGTAATGTGGATCAGATGTTTATGGGCTGCTTTTCCCTTATCAACATATCAGCAGCCCTGCATGAATTCAATTGCTGCTGTGAGCTGGGACTGAAGTTAGAGGAGGTCTGTAAAGTAGGGGGTCTGCGAGGGTGCCGTTTGAGCTGGACGAACAGAAATGCAGTCCAGCGGTCTCTTTTAAAAAAAATTTTGTCATTTTTGCATTTCGAACAAGGCAAAACTTGGTCAACAGAGGTCACATGGAACTCAACTTTGGAGGTGTAAATTTTAATGTTTGGTCATTTTTGCATTTCTATTAAGGCAAAACCTGGAATTCCAGGAGCTTGCAATAAATTGGACATCACAGATTCTGCATGTGTCAGAAGTGCCAAGGATTTAAGAAGCACAAATGAAAAACACTTTGACACGTTTTGTGGACGCCTCGTTACTGCAGAGAGCGGATTGATCAAGTGATGCTACACATCGTGACTGTCCAGGAACTGCTGTCCCAGCGTAATGACCACTCCTCACCCTCCTCTGTTTCTGCTGCGCCACTTTATTCAAGGTGGTTTTCATTTGTGCCTCTTAAATCCTTGGCACTTCTGACACATGCAGAACGAAAGCATTGAATCTGCGGTGTCCAGTTCATCAGAAATTTTGCCTCATTAGAAATGCAAAAATGACACAAAATTAAAACTTACACTTCCAAAGTTGAGTTCCATTTGACCTCTGTTCACCTAAATTAATAACGGCATGGATGTTATTGCTGTCTCGCATCTCCAAAATATTCACTTTACAGGAGAAGACAACAACCTTCTCAGCTTATGATGGCCGTGAATGCAAATTCATTTTTGTCCAATTTTGGATCAGTTCTATCGGTTCATTCATCATGAAATTCCAGCCCATTGTGAAGAGCAGCATAGAGTCGAGTCAAGTTTATTTATAAAGCACATTATCATACACAGGGGTTATGCAATGTGCTTTACAGGAATAGAATGAAAATAAAATAGAATAGAATAAAATAAAATAACAGAGTAAATGAAAGACATAACAGAATCCATGGAAAACCAATAATAGAAGATTGAAAAAAACAAAACAAAAAAATGACAAAACATGGAGATGATTCTGACTATTTTGCATCTACCAAATTCATCCCTTTTCCAATTGCAGACCATGGAGTCGATGGACAGCGGAAAGCCCTTCCTGCAGTCGTTCTTTGTGGATCTGGATGGGAGTATAAAGACGCTGAGGTACTACGCTGGCTGGGCAGATAAGATCCATGGCAAAACCATGCCAGTGGGTGAGTGAGAATTCAGCTTTATTTGTAATGATGCATGGCATGAAATGTGTCACAAAGCAAATACGTCACTTCCCACCTGTTTGTTTGTTTGTATGGGGTGCGAAAATTCTGTCATATTTTTTCATTTAAAAACATGAAAAAGCATGGCGTTTAGTTTTTATTGCCTACGTTCCTCTAAATAGTTCCTCTAGTAATATTTGTGGGGGTTTTTTTAATTCTTCATCAATAAGTCCATCATTGTGGTTAAATCTGACATTTCCTGAAGAATCGTGGTCAAATGGATTCATTAAGGCCAAAGATTTACACCGAAAAAGTCTCAGTGTTCACAACCAGCCAGAGGTTTTGGCACACCACAGGTTTAACCACTTATTTATTTAATAAACTGCAGATGTTTATTCTTGAGAAGGTGTTGAATGAACAACTATAAATGAAAATAAGTCCTTTATAAGATGAAAGAATCTGTAACAGTGCAGGTCTGACATCCTATAAACTGGTTGTGTAATGATGCAGAGTCCAATTCTAGACTGTCCTTTAACTTTAAATGCACTCGTTAACTGTTTCATTACTTACTAGCTTCTTAAATATCTAACAGTTGTCTGATGATCCACATTATGACTATAATTATATTAGGTGGCTTTTTGTAGATCAGTAGTGATAAAAATATGACATTTTCTGGTTACTAAAGACTCAAATGGGGAACATACTGTCAATGTATTTGTTAGTAAAGAAGATTTAGTGTATTTTTAGTCATTGTTAAGTGAGCAACATGCAGATGTAGAGAATATCTTTGTGTATCAGTGGCGTCCACAGAGGAGAGCCGACGAGGCGATGGTGGTCGGACGGCCTCCCCGTAGTCCTGGGTGGTATCTCATCCCCCTCTCTCATTCTTCCTCTCCGCCAGTGTTCCTGTCACTGCAGGAGATCCAATAGACAAAACAAGCTTTCCTCTTTCCTCCTGATTAGATTCAAATAAAGCGCTAAAAGACGAAAGGGCTCGGAGCACAAAGGGAAAAGGAAGAGGCTCTGATCCTAATCGCTGAGGTGCAACCGCGAGGGCTGCGGCCGGTCGGGGAGTCACCGATCAGCACCTGGCTGAGACTGCTCGGTCCTGACAGAGACGACTCTGTCCGCTTCTGAAAATAATGGCAGATCGGGATTAATCGGTTAGGAATGATTCATCGGCTGAGATTTTTCATCCGCAGGGCAGAAAGAGCAGAACTCAGAATGACAAAACGACACTGAATAAGCAAACACACTGAATTTAGATCCAGTAAGGGATTCAAATCATTCGAATAAATCATTTTGCCCTTTACTGGGTAAAATCCTGTCAGGTGAATGTTGACGGGGAAAGTGAAAAAAAAACTCTAACGGGCTTTTAGACGCAACAAATACATTTCAGGTTTCTTAAAAAAGCTTAAAATTAATTTTTTTTAAACGCATTTCATTTCAAATAAATTTCTAAAATGATTTAAGCCAGCCGCTTCCGGACTAATATAACACTTTTTAAATTAATTCCTAAAACCGATTATTAATTATTCATTAATTGAGTATTAAAGGGTTTTTTTTTCTTCTTCTCACCTGCTTCTTTCCAGGTCACAACTTCGGACATTTGTGTGGTTTAATGTACCAAAAACAGTTTCTAACCCCACTCAATTAAATGGACTAATTTTGTAACTGTGCCTTTACAGCCGATATGGATAAATGAGCTCTGTTCTGACTGGCTGCCCTGTGTTGTGCCATTCGTTCAAAAGACAGTCTGGGATGAAACAGCTTTTATAACTTGGTGTGAGTGGGTGGGGCTAAACAGCTGTAGGCTGAATAGACCTATTTTTTGACATCACAAAAACAAGTGCATTCTGAACGAGCTGTTTCCATACAGAGACTGTATGGAGTGGGGAGTGTATAGTGCATTATGTTTACATAGTGCTTCAAACTCGCCCTTAAAAATAGAGAAAAGAGTGAAAGGAGTTTTTCCATGATATGGGCCCTTTAATAAGAGCCACATCTTCTAGATTATTATAAAGCTAACAGAAGAAAAGATGAATCCATTATTATACATACAGTATTGTGCAAAAGTCTTAAGCAGCTCCTCCTTTCTTTATATTTATGTTTGGCATATTAAGTAGATCAAAGTAAAGAAACCGGAACTAATGTTTTACTGTGACAGGCTGCAAAGTGCCTAAAGATACAAGGGGCCTAGATAAAGCAGTTCCAACCACTCAGCATTCAGCACCACCAGTATACTGATCACCGCCTGATCATCTGGAATCATCTGCACCTGTTTCTTCACTGGTTCAGGGCTTCAGTTAGATGTGCTTTGTTCTGCTTGAATGATTCATATGTAGGTCACTGTGTGGCTTAACAACCAAAAAACATTCCTCTGAAACTGGTCAGGTTCAGGGACTGGAGTGAAAATGAGACAACTTTGAAAGTTCTTCAGGAAGCCTGGAGAATACATTAAAAAGAGGGGGCAGTCAAGGCTTTTGCACAGTACTATATATGTACTATATACTATATATATATATATATATATATATATATATATATTAATTAAAACAGAGTAGATTCAGCACTTCTTTCAGCTGAACGTCCTCCACTTTATGTCTACAGTAAGGCTTTACAGTTTAGTATGTAATGAATAAACCCCACTTTATCTTTAAACTGGCTCAGTGTGCCCCTCCCCCCCAACCACTCATCAGCCATGTAAATGTAACCTTTGATAAACAGATTGGTGAGATCAGTTGAAAAGGGCCGGCAGCCGATGCCGGGCAGAGATGAGTGTTGTGGGAAGGGAGTCGCCGTGTCTGTAATCCCGCCGACACACTGCCGTGCGCAGAAACTCGAGAAGGTCACGCCGCTGAGAGGTCTGCTTTAGCAGATTAACAGGCGTGGCTGCTTCATATCCGTGCAGGAGTGACACCTGAAATGTCATGCGTGTGTGTGTGTGTGAGTGTGAGTGTGTGTGGGATGCTCTTCTAGAAGAGAAGGCAGTGCAGGTGGACAGGATGGCTTAAAGCTTCAGTATAGGGGTGGTGGGGCGACAGGGGGCTTAAGGGGGGGCTTCTTAATTAACACTGATCTGAACTTTGTTTGCTTTGATTGTCAGGGCAGTCATTCACTCAGCACTTCGTTTGTTAGCTCCGATCACACAATTAAGTCAAATTAATACATTTAATACCTCAGATTAATACAATACAATAATACACTTATTGAGATTTTGGTCAAACGTCACTGAAGGTCAGTATTCATGATTCTACAACTGACATAAACCTATATAGACATTCATGAAGGCCTATTCTAACAGTTATCAGTTGTTACATTTTCTGTGGTGAAATGACATCAAAATTGACTAAAGCATCCTTTATGACAACTGGTGTTAAATGGAACAAGCCTTTATAAATATTTATGAAGGTTTTTGACAGTTGTGATGTCGGGTGTATGTACGAACACTGGTTCCATGATCCTAAAAGTCTGCGCTTCCACTTCCCACATCCCTGAGTAAATCTGATTAGAGCTGGGATAAAACTCTGCTGAAGGATATCTTAACTAATTAACAGATATTAATTGTACACATTTAGAAACAAACCCTTTTTCTGTATTAACTGATATATTGCTGTCTACATAACATGTTCAAAAATATGTGGACACTTTGACATTTACATTTTTAGCATTTGGCAGATGGTTCTTAAGAAAACACTCCTCTTACACTAGTAAGCCTACTAGCAGACTAAGATTCTACCAGAGATGGAGTTATTTCTCCACCAGGACCCTATCAGATCAGATTTATTTATTTATTTTTTGCTCCCCCAGCATTTCTTCTGAATTCAGGGCTATTAATGGGGGGAGTTTGTCCCTCTTTGCTGCAGTAATTAGCAGCACACGTTCAGAGACAAACCCTTTGTTCTGTATTAAAAGATATGTCGCTGTCTACGTTACATGTCCAAAAGTATGTGGACACCAGCTCCCTCAGTGTTTCCTCTGAAATGGTGGGAGCTTGTTCGTCTTTACTGCAGTAAGAGCCTCTGCTCTTCTAAGAAGGATTTACACAAGATGTTGGAACATTGCTGTGAGGATTTGATTGCATTTGGACCCGAGAGGTCCAAATGAGGTCAGGCACCGATGTTCTCCAGATCATACTGGATGGAGCTCCACACCAGCCCAGTGCTGGGGGGCTTTATACCGAGTGATTGGAACACCTTTATCTAGGCACCTTGTATCTTTAGGCACTTCGTAGTAAAACATGTGTTCCTATTTCTTTCATGCAATCAACTCAAAGTTTGAGAGGGATAAAATAGCATTTTTTGCAAGGTGATTAAAAATTAATTAAAAATGCGCCTATGAGTGGTTCAAGACTTTTGCACAGTATTGTATGTCAGTTCTAAATGCACAGCCTGTTTAGTTATAAGGGATAAAGGGAGGTCATATAAAAGTGATTGTGACACAAATGCTTAGGTAAAATTGAAAATGCAAAGAAAAACGTTATCCTGGCCCCTTAAGAGCTCTAACCTGAGTTAACCATCCTGAAGTCCCTGGACTGTGAGCTTCCAAGAAAAAGTAGGGAATCTTCTGTGACTGAGTTCGGTTAGACGCTGGATGCCTTCGTCTGAGCACCACCAGTATACTAACCACCTGGCCTGACTGGCAGACAGTCTACCTGAGATATAACGAACGAAGGCCGTCTGATCCAAAATGAATTTTAAAAATATTGCTTTTTTGCTGGGAACTGGGTGTCCAGTATTCCTCAGGCCGACAGAAGGCCCTCATAGGACGTATCGCCCCGCACGGTTGCGCTAATAAAGCAGATCTTCGGTTTTACCTGAGGCTCATGAGAAGGAGGAAGTGGTAAATCACCCAATCTGAGTGACATTCACCAAAACAGAGGTCCAGCTAGCGGGAGATAAAGGCAGGATACCTGAGAATAAGAGAAAGGGGAGAGCATGGACAGCGAACAAAGGTGTGCATGCAAGCAAAGGTTTTGAACCCCTGCCCAAACTTTTCACACACCTCGTCACGGCTTTCCTTTGACGTTTTCCCTTTGACAAAAAAAAAAAAAAAAAAATGCTAGAACGTATACCTCCTTCCTGAGAGAACACTACGATTTTTTTTTTTTTTTTTTTTTAAACAATCCTTTGTCCTTGATCGTTGGTGACCACATCCAAAAGCTCGCCGGAGAAACAAAAGGTTGCGTATGAAAGGAATGTTCGGTGCGGTTGCTATGCTTACTCATTCCTCGTTTTCGTTTCCCATCAGATGATAACTTCATGTGCTTCACCAAACACGAGCCCGTCGGAGTGTGTGGAGCAATCATTCCTGTAAGTATGTGTGACTCTCCTGTTTCCCACTATCACACACGTGTGGACGGTCAGAACTGAGGCCAGGAGGCCAGGAGGAATGTGAAGGAGGGCTCGCTGTTATTCGAATCAAAAGATTAGGTGGTTTCCGAATAAACCCAGAATTCCTTAAAGTGTGTCCTCACTTTTAAACCTGCTTTACTTACAGCTACAGAATGACTCATAATAAATAGAAAACCATTTGTAGCAGTTTATGCAACTTTTGTATTTGTTACCAAATTTTTCGCAATAGTTCATGTCTCTGCTGCCTTAAAATGTTATTATTGACCTTATTAATAATTAGCTAACAACAAATTGTGTTATTAACTTACTATTAGAATTTCGGTTAAATGTTTAAGTGTTATAATGTTACTTCAGTGTTGTAGTTACAAAATAATTCATATGCCAAATAAATGATAGTTATTGAATCATTTATATAAATCAAATCATTTATAGTAGTTAGTGAATGGTTTGCAGCAGTTACTGAATAATCTGTAGTATATAATGAATGATTTAGAGTAGATACTGAATAATTTATTGTAGCTAATAAGTAAATTATAGCAGATACTAAATAATTTATAGCGGTAAATGAATAATTTATAGTAGATGCTGAATAATCTATAGCAGTTAGTGAATAATTTATAGCATCTAATAAATGATTTGTTGCATTTACTAAATAATTTGTTATTGTTACTGAATCATTCATAGTAGCTACTGAATGATTTGTAATAACTGTAGAATAATGGTTAGTAGTTACCACAAAATGTGCAATAGTTACCAAATAATACCTCAAATTTGTAATATTTACTGAATAATTTGACATTAGAACTGGATTATAGAACACACTTTAAGCTTATAACAACCTAATATGTGTTGAAGGGCTTAAAAACCATATGATGTGATTCACAGCTAATGTTTAAAAGGATTTGTTACAGCACTTTTAGTATATGTGATGTTCACCCCAAATTACAAACACACTTCATAACTCAGGCTGGAGTAAAGGACCCTTTTGAAAACCAAAGATATGACATGGATCATAACATCATAAACAAATGATAAAATGTTTCAAAAATAAACAAACAAACAAAGTCAAGTTATTCTGGAGAGACTTAAGCCTGTGTGTGTGTGTGTGTGTGTGTGTGTGTGTGTGTGTGTGTGTGTGTGTGTGTGTGTGTGTGTGTGTGT
>JBBPCZ010046541.1:0-13055 GCA_037974445.1 Brycinus macrolepidotus
ATTTTTTACACAGCTCACACTGCAATAGTTCAGAGAAGAAGAGCAACCTGTGCAATGTACACACACACACACACACACACACACACACTGCCGCAAATTGTACAAACAGTGAACAGAAAACAAGGGAAAAGTGGTCTCTTATTTTTTTTCCATGGCTGTATATATGTGTGTGTGTG
The DNA here is from genome assembly GCA_037974445.1 of Brycinus macrolepidotus. Classification (NCBI taxonomy): domain Eukaryota; kingdom Metazoa; phylum Chordata; class Actinopteri; order Characiformes; family Alestidae; genus Brycinus; species Brycinus macrolepidotus. The sequence goes on from JBBPCZ010046541.1 coordinate 177, forward strand.
TGTGTGTGTGTGTGTGTGTGTAATAACATGTATATTACACTTTTGTTGTTTTTACTACTATTATTTTTTAGCAATATTTAGTACATCTTGATGATGAGGATATGTTGTTCCAAAATGATAATGACCCTTGACTTTTTTACACAAGTTGTTATAATCTAGTAATATGAGTGTAACCACACGTTATTACATACTGCATATTTAATTTGTTTGAGGTTTTGTTTTGTGCCTTGCATAAACCCCCAGATCTATTATTTGTAGGTTTAGTATCATGAACAGCATGATAAAGGTTAACTGGAGAGGCTAAAAGAAGTAAAGGAAACCTAAAACACCCAAATAAAATCATAGCATTAACTCCTCCAGCCTCAGCATGAAGATGGATGTATTGTTCAGTTGCCCAGCCAGTGCCAGGGGTCCTCTCGCTCATCACTGTATCACCGCCGCCCGCTCCCTCAGGATCAAAGAAATTAAATTTTAACAGGATTTCAAACTGTGGCTCTTTTGCTCACCAGAAAGCCTTATATCTTTACCTGCTCTTAGACACTTCGGCACACAAAACAGTCAGCAGAGCATAAAATAACCCGTGCTGGTGCCCTCGGCGGGTCCGAGCATAAGATAATTCACAAAATAAGCACTCGGAGCGCAGAGAAATCAATACGCATTCCATTTTCATTACAACAGCCACGCTTTAAATCTCTGAAGCTACAGGGGGGAAAGTCTAGCGTGGCATCCGATTTAGTTAACTCAAAGGGTTTAAAAAGACAAGCCAGCAGCTGAAAGGAAACAGGAGTTTGTGGAGGATGGCTGTGAGGCATCATATCCTCCTGAACATGGAGCAGGACCCCCATATCATTGGACTGATGGTTTTGGAGGTGTTAAAGGAATTTGCCATCAGTGAACATGCATGTATAAAATGTTGGGGTTGTATTTTTGTGACCTGGAGGGCTCGGTTTGGTGGTTACTCAAAAAACACTCAATAAAGCTGGCAATGAATAGATAAACTGGACCAAGTGTGTTTAAGCAGGTGCTCAAAGAGCTGTGCACCCCTGTATTAGGGGGCCATTTTTAGGACTAAGGACACTCGTCACAGTCAAAATCCAAACCACATCAGTATAGTTTGGTTCATTTGAGTTACAATTACTATTAAAACTTTGGTGACACTTGGTGAAAGGAGAATTTGGTCAGTCCAAACTACATCTGACCTAATAAATTTCTTTCTGTCATTTTGCCATAACTTGATATCTTAACCATGTTAACCCTTTTAAAATACTTATGACTGCCTTCTAATCTGTTTTTCTCATCTAATAATATGCTGTCAGCACATTTATTTGAAAATATTGTAAATAATGTGGTCTAACAAAGTCATAGAGTTTTGTTTATTGTTATTATTTTATTTATTATTTTATTCTGTGGAAATAACATAAAATCACATTAAAAGCCAGATATTCTGCATTTAGGAGACTGTAGATGACATTTTTCTAAACCGTAACCTTTGTTGTATTTCTCACCATACTTTTTAGAATTTGTGTTATAGCATAGTAATACATGTGTAATACACTTGTTATTACACAGTGCATTAATTTGAGCGCTGTTAGTCATGTTGTAACAATTTTAATAATATTAAAAGCCGCTAATTCTATGCTTTGAATATGATATTTTTTCCAAAAAGTAATCTTTTGGTGGATACCGAGACCAAACCAAGGGTAAGTGGAAAATTGTGTTATGTTTTCCCCAAACACTTCATTTAAATGGAGTTTTCTTTAAAAAGTCGGTATGGTTTATATGACAAGTGATCATTTTGAAATGAGTGATGTCGCTCAGCACACTGTAAATCAGAACATTATCAGTCATACTACTGTGCTTTGTTTGTGTTGTCAAAAGAAACCCTTGTGGTTTTGGAAGGCCATAAAACGCAGGTCTTAAAAAGTAGTGTTTAATTTCTTCAAAACAAACACACTGGAGCACCTCTCTTACTGACCTCAGGATTTTGTGTATATAGCACAGTGTATTTAGTACAAAACATTCTCAGAGTATTTCTGGAGAGTTTTATTTTGATTTTATATTTTATATTGTTCTTGTCTCTGTATGTCTGCAGTTTCCTTTAAGATCAATAAAGTTTTCTGATCCTGATTCTGAAAACGAAGATTTGTCCAACATAAATCAGCACATTTACAGCACGATCAAACAGAAATACTTTACTCATTAATCAGAGATGTGAAGGTGCCCCACAGAGGTATAACAGAGCCGCTGTGGCTGTCGTGCACTGTTAAATTTAGAGGGAAACAGAGCCCAATTAGTGTGTGTGTGTGTGTGTGTGCGTGTGTGTGTGTGTGTGTGCGCGCGCATGTGTGTGCAGGTCCTTCCTCATTAACCTTTATCTGCAAACGTGTGATTAGCAGGCCAGTGAAACACTGAACTCAGGGCTGCACTACACTCATTACACACCACCCATTACAACCACAACTACTCAGAGCAATGACACCAGGGTGAGAGACATAGACATACACATCTGTCTCTCTCTCTCTCTCTCTCTCTCTATCTATCTATCTATCTATCTATCTATCTATCTGTCTGTCTCTCTTTATTTACAGTCTTTTCTCTCTCACATATTTACAGTCTTCATCTTTCTCTTTCTCTACTTTTCCCCCACATACCTTCTCTCTCTCTCTTCTCTGTCTCTCTGTCTCACTCTCACTCTTCTCTTCTCTTCTCTCTTATTTACAGTTTTTTCAGCATTTCTCTTTTTCTACCTTTCCCCATATCTCTCCCCCCCCTCCCCCCCCTCCCTCTCTATTTATCTATTTATCTGTCTATCTATATACTTGTTTAATTTGATGTCTTTCCTCCTCTTTCTTACCCCCTCCCACCTGGTCTGTAAATGTAGTTGTAATAGTGGTCATGTAACATTTCCTGTACTTAGTGTGTGAGTGGAGAGGTCAGTGTGTCAGTGGAAGGCATGGTGTGTGAGTAGAGCAAAAACAGATAGATTAAAAAAACAAAAGCCCTGCACACAAACATTTCAAACAGAATCGAGTCACAAAGGCAGAAAGAAATGTGTTTAATAATGTTAGTTAAAAAAAAAAATCTAACATTTCCGCTCAACGATTTTAGGCTCATTATTATTAATATTAAGATCTGACTCTGCTCATTCATCACCAGTGTTGAGAAAACACACTTCTTCAAAATTATTGTTTATTTACTGAATTTTTTAACATACTGGGGGAGAAGTTATGGCATGTTTTATTTTTAATGCTTCATTTTTTTTCCAATACATTAAACTCAATAAATATGTGTGAACAAAACAGGCAGAAAGACTGGAAACATGCCCACCTAAATTGAAGCTTCATTTCTCTTTTTCTCTCTTTCTCTTCTGTCCCGCTCTGTCTCTTTATATCATTCCTCAGTGGGACCTTGAACTCATTAATGAAGTGTGGGTGATCTAAGCTGTATAGAAAGAGCAGATCAGCTGGCTTTTCTCTTCTTGCTAGGTCCAAACTGGGCTGGTTCTTTAGTGTTCTGTGCTTCTGCGGATCCAAATTCTAACAACACTACATCTAGAACAGTGGTTAAACTAATCTGAAACATTTCTGTACTGTTATAATAAACTCAGTAGCTTGTAGCTGGGTTGACTAATAGATTACATTGTAATTGATATCGTTGTGCTTTCTGTTTTGCCGTAAGATTGGTATATATGGTAGATGGTACAATCCAGAAAAAGTTGTTGGCAAACAATTAGGGCACTAATTCCCAACCCTGATCCAGGAGACCACCCTGCTTTGCACATTTTAGTGTCTTCCCTGCTCCATGAGGCCAACTGAAATCCAATGAAGACTTCCTAATTAGCCAGTTAGGTTGGATTTGGCATGTTGGGAACATGGGAAGCACTAAAATGTGCAGGACAAGGGGGCCTCCAGGACTATTTTGGGACCCACTGTCTTAGAGTAACCTCAGCCATGCTGTCGTAACTTGTACCAACCTTGCAACACTGGCTATAAAAATGTAGCTGTATAATATTACAATATTTGAAGCCAATTTTGTTGTTTATTACATGTTTGAAATGAAAAGAGAAAAAAATAAATGATTAGTGAAAATAAAACAATTAAAATGGTGACAGCCAATCAGCTACTCGTTGCTATTCAGTTTATGCAGTTTCTAGTTTCTATACTGTGGCTCTTGTTGTTAACAGGGTTTCTGTCAGTTTTTTTCCTCTGTCAGTCCAAAGCAAGAGCCAGCAGGAACTTATGGTTTTAGTTCCAGTCCATTTACCATCTGCTTGAGAGAGCTGGGACAGCCATAATAGCCACGATTTAATTTCAACCACAGTGTTCATTTTATGCCAATTCACTGTGGGATCAAACAAGGCTTATAATTTTGTGAAAATGTTACCCAAAACACACTTTCTGTAGCTGCTAGCATAAATGTTACTAGTGTTAGCGTTGGCTTTCTAAGTTATGTTACCAGATAAAACTCTTTACAAAGTAATAATTATAAAAACAGTTATTAACACATTATTATTATTATTATTATTATTATTATTATTATTACTTCTATGTCCAATTCTGATGCACTTACCGGTCATCTATAAGTTTCAGGTGATTTTATCATCACCTTGAAAGAGTAAGAATCTGCCAAATTATCATTGGTTTCAGTTGCTTTGGCAAAGACCAGAGAGAACACCCAAAAGTACTGTTAGAACTTGTTTAATTTACATTTATGTTTAAATGTAAGGCATTTGGTAAATACTCTTATCCAGAACAACATATAAGGGTGCTTTGTAATCTAGACCATGTAAGAGCTGCTACCAAACTAAGATTTTACACAGAGAAGACTTTTATTTGAAATTTGAAGTGTATTGGTTTTAGTTTTTAATTGAGACTTTTTTGGTAATTTAGTTGGTTTGTGGCATGAATGTGTAGTTGTTATCTTGAGTGATCAGTGAAGAGGTGAGTTTTCAGTTACTGTTTGACAATAGCAAGGGAGTAAGCAGTTATAATGGTCAGGGGAAGTTTGTTCCTCCACTTTGGTGCCAAAACCGAGGAGAGTCTTGATGCATGTCTGTTGGTACCAGCCTTGAACAGATACCAAAAATCATATAAGTGGAACCATTACTACTGGACAGATGGCCAGTGGACAAAGCTCTGTTCCAGTTATCTGGTGCCAAATGTTCTGGTACTTTGTGCAGGGCAAAAAATACTCCAATTGTCCTAAATCTGTCTTTTTCTATGATACATGCTCAAGAAGCATTGACCATACCTATAATACACTCAGAAAAGTGTATGTTGATGATAATGATAACATATCAAAATATTGCCCACCTCTACCACTAGAAGAAAAAGTGGTAAGCTAATCTGACACAAGAGTTTAGCAACTATACAACCTTGGAATGACTCATTAAGGCTTGGATGGGCTCCTAAATGAACTTTGGAACATGACAGCTGTTCACTTCAATCAATGAGACTTCTAGCATTTAAATTAAAACAGATGCAGATGGTTTACAGGTCATTCATTTGATTAATGTATGCTTGAAAGGATCTATAGAAGTAAACAAGAAAAATAGGCTGTTTTATTATTCTTTAAGTGCTTTGGTGTGTTGTACATGGCACTGGTCTCACAAGTGTCATAACACTGAGGTCAGCATATCCATTTTGATTGAGAGAGAGGTCTCCTCGATGCTCATTCAACCATTTTTACAACAGCCTTCTTGCCACAGGGCTTTAGGGGAAACCCAAGCCCAGTGCTTTCACAGAGAATGCACGCCTTCGGATCAGGTTCTGGCTTGGAATGAAAGAGTAGCTGTCTAATTTCTTCACGACCATGGTCATAGTCTGATCTAACATCTGCTTTTAAGACTATAATCGTTTCTGCCCTGGGAGAAAAACTGGTATGTTTGTGCCAAGTGGTTTTGTGAATCCTCAGCCAGATCTATCTGGTAGTCAGAGAATGTTCCAGGTGATAATGTCTTTCCCAGGCCCTGTCCGGGAAAACCCCTGTTCTACACAGTTTATTGTAGCCTAAAAATTGACCTTTAGTTTTACATTTCAGTTAATTGTACTTTTCCAGCACACTCCCAAAGAAAAACTGGTTTGCTACATGACTCTAGGGATCTTAAATGGCAATAGCAACATCTAATGGTTATCTGACATCATATGATGATCCTGTGAGGTTTGGTATCGACACCATTTCTTGCTCCACACATACGTTTGGGCTTGGCCTTCTTGGTACCCCAGCAAGAACGTTAACCAAATGCAGCCTGCTTGCTGAGGTATGGTGCTTGGCCATGGAAATGATGAGAATTTGTCTGATCACAAGATTTACAACCTTACAAGTCTTGGTAACTCAAAGTACAATTTGAATGCCCTCCTGTTTATTTAAATGGAATGCTTCTTCTCTGTGATGTAGAAGCTGTTGTATAGGGTTATTAAAGGAGCCCTGTAAAAACGTCTTTAAAATGGGTTGCTACAAGACCTGGGCTAAGACTGAGGTATACTCAGCATGTTGAATAGAGCTATGTATTGCACGAAGGACCAAAAAGCAAGCATAATTTGACAAATTCTTTTTTACCTTCTCCATTTCTGAAGTACACCAAATTACATCTTTCTCACTTTGTAGCTCAAATGTATGGAGGTCAAAAATGACATGCCGAATTCAGACTCTTAACTATACAATATTAAACCATTACCAATTTAGTCTGGCAAAGCTTGTCACTGACAATACATGCTTTCATAGCTTGGTGAATGCTTGGAGGTTGAAAATCCGACCCCCGACTTCCCACTTCCGAGTCAAAATCGAGCATTTTAGTCCATTTTGTAAAGTCTAGTCAATTCTTTAACCATACCCCTGTATTTCTAGTTCTTGAGTGTCTCAGTGTTGTACCTTTTGCCTTTCTCCACACTTGCTGACTATGGATTTGCCTTCAGTCAGCCTGGTCTGCCTGTATCGTTGACCATAAAACCTTCATCGACGCAGATTCCCAGAAAGGCCCTTCTAAAACTATTCCCTTCTCATGCCCGTCTCTCATACAAACACGCCATGCCTGTTATACAAATGCATTTGCCTAGCAAGTAATTAAGGGAAGACTTTATATTCCCATCCTGTTGAGTTTTCAGTTTTCCAGTTCCCAGCACTTGCCCCTAAAGAAAAACCTTTACGAACCATTTGAATATTTGATAAATTAAAGACCTCGCCAACTCTGTTTCTTTGAGAATTAATTACCCGTGGATAAGATCTTTGCTGGTAGAGAGAGCAGATGTTGATATTTCTTCACAAGCGTAACGAGGCCTGGGGTCGCGATTAGTTTAGTGCGCGGGGCCCCAATGTTTTTTTTTCCTCTGATGTGTTTTTTTTTTTTTTCTCGCCATGCTTCGACCCCCTGCTGCAGAGATATTTGCCGGTGCATTAGCGGCTCTCTCTCCCCCACATGCACATGCACACATACACACCCACAGTGATGGAGTGTCTCAGGAGGGGGCCACTGAATGGAAGGCGGCTGTTGGGCTGATGGGGCGGCTGCTAAACTGTAGCTGCAGGCCCCCTTTAGTGTTATTGATTAAAACTCTCTAGACAGTCCAGCCCTTCAGAAAGAGCACAGCTGAATCTGTCACTGAGGTGATGCTTGCAGAAAATGGTCTGTTTGGAAAGCTGTCTCAGAAAAGGGAAATATCATACAGTGTGATGCAGATATTGGCTAGAGATAGGCAGTGACTGGCTCTCATTGGCCAAGGTTGAGCAGGGTTGACCTAACTGACCTGTCCTAACCTAATGAAAAGTTGTGGAAAACAAAATGTATTTACATTTGCCCCAAGCCATTCCTAGGCATGTTTTGCTGCATTCATATTTAAAGGGTCCATATCCTACAATTCTCTTGTATTTTTTTTTTCTCCACCTATGATGTTTCCCCCACAACCATTTTCCCTCCTCATTTTATCCTTATTCAAAAAGCAGCCCTGGCTGAAACAGTCCTTATAACTTCAGTGTGAATGGGCGGGGTTACACTGCTGTAGGTTGAATTGGCAGATATATGCAAATAACATCACAAATTAAAAATGAACTGTTTACTGTTAACTGTGATTATATACTACAAACTCTTTCATTTCAAAAAAGGAAGGAAAATTGAATCACCAATGATATAGGCCCATTAAGCTCATAGTGCTCATGTTGATACCCATTCATTCAGTCTCGTTCACTCATATAAATCACTGTATTGATGAAGGGAGGTCAGAACTTATACCGCCCTGCTAATAAAAGCCATATGGACTCTGGAAGGCTTTGATCAGCATTGTTGGGTCATAAAGTCCAACGGATGGCAGTAAGCAGAATCTTTTTTTATGTGAACATGTAGCACAATTTAAATGACCCATTTAATGTTGGAGAGGAAGAGAGAAGGAAAGAGAGAGAGAGGGAGAGAGAGAGAGAGAGAGTAGAGCAGCTGTTGAGGATGAAGTCATTTGTTAATGTCCCACCTTTCAGCAATGCAATGCTTTTATTTCTTTTTTTTCTCTCTCTTTCTCTCCTTTCTACTGTCATCTGCTGGCTCTCAGTGAGTGTGTTGGGCTGGATTTGTTCATTTACCCTCTGGTCAGAGCACAATAGAAGATGGAGGAGAGGTCAGCTAATGTAGTGGGAGATAACAGATAATGGAAAACATAAACATTTGGCTGCTTTCCATGAGGGACACTGCTCTTTTTTTATCCTCTCAAAACTGCAGCTTTTATTGTAGAGGTTGCTGGTTGCCAAGGTTAAGGTTAGTAGTAAGTTAGGTGTGTGTGCGTGCATGCGTGTGTGCATGCATGTTTGTTTTGAAAGTGTGAATAAAGGAGAGATAGGGAGGGAGAAAGAGAGAAAGAGAGAGACAAAGAGAGAAAGAAAGAGTGGCACAAAGAGAAAGAGAGGGGGAAACAAAGTGGCCAAAATAGAGAGAGTGAGAGAAAGGGCTAAAGCGAAAGAGGGTGAGAAATGAGTTGAGAGAGACAGAGTGTATGTGTATGTGTGTGTGTATGTGTGTGTGTGTGTGAGACAGAGAGAAAGAGAGAGAAGGGAGAGAGGAGAGAATAGGCATGAGAGATATGTAGAGAAAGTGAGAGAGAGAAAGAGTGGGATAAAGAGAATGGGATAAATGATGTGCGAAATAGACAGAAAGAGAGTGACTGTGTGTGTTAAAAAGAGAGAGAGAGAAAGAGAGAGAGAGACCCTGCTGACTCAGTGATCCGTGGTGAAAATTACTGACCCGAGTGCTGTGTCCAGGGGTGTCCAGATGTGCAAGGTTAGTAGGGAAATGTCTTTCTGTACTCATCCAGGCTATTTCTGTTCCATCCCACCAGGACTCCTTTACTTCTACTCCCCCTCTCCATTCCATAGCAGTGTGCATTCTTACTCGGTGTTGATTTTGCACTGATTTAATCACATGTGCTTCAGCTGGAATAGAGCCTTGCATTTGCTTGCCTTTCACTGTGGATCTTGGTTGTGAGCTGTTGTAAAAGCAAAAAATCAAAACCTGACAATCAGAACCATAATCAGAATTATCAGCCACTCAAGACATATAGTCAATTCAGTTCAATTCTGTTGTATTTATTTTACACTTTTAAGACCAGTGTTGTCACAAAGCAGCTTTACAGAATCCAGGTCTGAGCCCCTAGTGAGCAAGCCAAGGGCAACGGGGTGAGGAAAAACTCCAGGAGGAACCACGACTCAAAAGGGGAACCCATCCTCCTCTGGTCAACCTGAAGACTGATGAAGAGAGTCTCTATGGAGAGACATAGAAGGCCTTCGTGTACAGGCTTAATCACTGCTGAACAACTGGCCGTCTATGGCTAACAGAGCAGGTATAGTTAAGAGTCAGTAGTTGTAGTTTTTGTTGGAGTCTGAGTGAGGAGTAGTTTGAGAGTCTCTAGTCCACAGCAGCAGGAACAACAATCTCCACTGGAGCTTTGAACAGCAATTGCCTTTGGATGGGGGAGTAGGAGTGCATGGAGGTAGTCCAAATCAGATGAACTAGTCGAGGACACTCGGGCAAGGACCATAGTGATGGCAGATCAGGGATGAAGTGAAGACCTGGAGCCCCGATGGTGGTCAGTCAGGCTAGACAGATGGGCAACAGTTTCACTCAGAGAAGATAAGCCAAAGAAAGGAATGGGAGACAAATACAAAACAGAGTTAGTTCTGTTTAAGTTTAAAGGCTACAAATTCTGAGACGCCGGCATACACTATATGGACAAAACTATTGGGACACCTGACCATATACACCAACAGGGACTTTAAATAACATTGCATTCAAATACATCGACTTTAATATGGAGTTGGCCCCCCTTTGCAGCTTTGCAGTTTGGAACTCTTTAGCTGTGGAATCAGCAGAGCATTGGTGACTTTTGTGCACCATGGACCTTAGCAGTCGTTGCTATTGTTCCACTTGCCAACAAAACAACTTGCATTTGACCGTGAATTATCCAGCAGGGATGAAATCTAATGAACCGTCATATTGCAAAGGTGGCATCGTATCACAGTACCACGCATGAAGTCACTGAGCTCTTCAGAGCGACCCATTTTGTCTCACAAATGTTTCTAAATGGAGACTGCGTGGCTAGGTGCTTGTGGCAGTGGGTATGATTAAAACACCTGAATTCAATAATTCCCCAATATTTTTGTCCATGTAGTTTACTTGGCTATAGCAACCTAGCAAGAAAGGTCAGAGTCAAGAGGGGACCACAGACACGAGAGCACCCCAAGACACTGTTGCCACCTACTTCATCTTCAACAAAGTAAACACGAGGAGTGGTGGAACGACAGCATCAGCATCCCAGTTTATGAGAACTTCCCAGCTCTACACCCCTAATTACAGAAAGCCTGATTAAACAAGGTTTTCAAACCGAGACTGTGTCTGACTCTCAAACATTATCTGGAAATATATTTTAGAGCTGTTGGGCTTTATATAGAAAAAGGGGACTTGTTAATGGCCAGCACCTTGAGATCTAAGTGAGCGAGTGTGTTTGTAGCAAGAGATAAGTTCACAGAGGTATTCAGGGGTGAGGCCATTCAGGGCTTTACATGTCAATACAAAATTTGATCAGAAGCCAATGCAATTGATAATATCAGACTAACGTTGTCCAGTTTTTCTGGTACTAGTGAGTACTCTAGCTACTGCATTATGGACCAGGTTTGCCAGTCTGTCCAATAGCATTGAGTGGTCTATGGTATCTAGTCAGCTCAAATGTTCTTCAAAACCAGCAAAAATGCCAATCCTTTTTCAGTGGACAGTAAAAGATCATTTACTATCTTTACTAGAGCTATTTCAGTGCTGTAATGAGGCAGAAATCCAGATTGGAATTTTTCATATATGTGATTCTTATGCAGACACAAACATAACTGTTGAGCCACAACTTTCTCTAAAATCTTAGGTAGAAATGGTAGATATCCCTTACAAGGCAGTTATTTTGGCAGTGTCTCACATTAAAAAGGTACAAAGACATTTAATCAAAGCACTGACTCAATAAAACCCTTTCTGACAATTTTAGTTCAATGCCATTCTGCGTCTCCAGAAAATGTTCTGACCTGATTCTCTGGACATTGTCTAGAATATTGAACACTGAAATGTATACAGCTTGAATAAACTCAAATGAAAATTCACACACAAACGTTGTTTAGCCTGCCTATAGCAAGTTTTTTTTAGCTAACTGATTCGATAATGCTAGCTAATCTAGCTATCCAGCCGGTTAAGTTAAAATCACTTTTAAGCAAAAATGAGTTGCTACAGAATTTGTTGAACATGCTCAAAAATCACTGAAATATTTTGGATCCTTATTCGATTGAGGGGGCCTCGTATGCCTAATTTACAGAGGGGAATGTTCATGACCTTTTAGTTCTTCTCTAAAGGTGAAATGATTTCTGGAAACTTTAAAGTATTTGGTTGTAATTCTAAGTTAAGTTTATTATTCAATAGAATCATATTTGTTTTCAAAATTGGGGAGTACTACAGCACACTTCTTATGTCATTATAAATGTTTGTTTGGAAAAATAGGGGGAATTCTTGAAATGCCCAGCCAAAAATGATCCAGTCAGAGCTTCTTTTCTCCATGATGTCTTGTTAGATTTTGCTAAGTGAGCTTATTGATTAAGCCTTGAGGAGCTGGATTGAAGTCTTAACATATCAGATATAATTAGGAACTGACAGTGGAAACAACCACTCACATTTAGCATTGCAGTGGGTGGGACCAATTCTGTGAGGAGAACCATCACTCTAGGACTTCTGGAAGATCTAGATACATCCCTGGCTGTGAACACGATCAACAGTCTAACCAGTGGCTGTGTATCAGGTGGTACACAGTAGCAGCTCTATGCCAGGACTCTTTACGGAAGGAATCACTGTAGAAATGCAACACACAAGCTCACATATATGTTCATATGTCTGTTATAAGCTTCACATACAACATGGAATGTTTTCAGATGTTCATGTTTAATAAAGAACAGCCATAAAAGTTCATGTGCAGTGTTGTTACATCAGTGATAACACACTATCAGAAATCTATAGGGACAGAAGCAGAAATTTGCATTATTGTAGGTGCGTTTTCTTCTCAGTTTTTGGCCAAGCTTTGGTATTTATGTCTAGAACTGTAGTCTCAGGTCACTACTGCTAGTACACATTCATGGGAGTAAGAAAAAAGAGGCATGAGATGATTCGGATAGAGAGAGAAAGAGAGGCAGCAAGAAAGCTTTTGTGTTAGGTCCTTCTTTTCACAATAAGAGCCATATGTGCTTCCCCCTTCTGTTTATTTATCTGCTTCGCTGGCAAAGTGAACAATCAGTAAACTCCAACACACACACACACACACACACACACACACACACACACACACACTCACACACACACACACACACACACACACAAACACACAC
>JBBPCZ010046572.1:0-13052 GCA_037974445.1 Brycinus macrolepidotus
TAGAAACACAATCTGAAAATTTCTAAAACACAAGTCTAAAAGTAAAATAGCTTAAACAAGGAGCAACACAAGTTAGAAATAAAATATGTAAGCTAAATTTAAGTTTTTTTTGTGTGTGTAATGTAGTGCTTTTTTCATAAGCAATCTGACAGATTTACATATGTACAATGTGCAGGTGGGATGTTAAAGTACATTGTGCCATGTTGGCCCAGCAATGCAAAACAGAGCAATGCAAGCAGAGTAATGTAAACATAGTGACCAGAGTAAGCAGAGTAATGTAAACAGAGTAATGTAAGCAGAGTGACTAGAGTAATGTAAACAAAGTGACCAGAGTAATGTAAACAGAATGACCAGAGTAATGTAAACAGAGTAGTGTAGCAGCATGTGATGTAATAATAAATCACAAAGACAGATATGAAATATGACAATGAATATGAAATAAGACAATGAATATGAAATGAGGTGCTGTATCAGTCCCTTAAGGTAATGCTATGAGGGGAGGGGGGCATGTTCTGATTTAGGACTCAAATGGCCTGAGGATAGAAGCTCCTCTTGAGTCTCTCTGTTTTGGCCATGATAGTGCGGAACCTTCTGCCCGATTGCAGAAGTTGAAACAGTCTGTTACTGGGGTGGGACGAGTCCTTTAATATCTGAGCTGCTCTGTACCTACATCTCCTTGTGTAAATTTCCTGCAGGGAAGGGAGAGCAGACCTGCAGCAGCGTTCTGCCGCACGGATCAATCTCTGAAGAGCTTTTCGGTCCTGAACACAGCTATTCCCATACCAGGATGTGAATGGGTTCCTGAGTGGGTTTCTCATCATGTTTCTGGACAGGTTCCCAAGCAGGCTGTTCTTAAAAAAGTGGGCAATCACTGTTGACTCGTGAACAGCTGAGGCATCAGCCCTCGTGTGCAGCCCTCCTCATGTGAAGACCTAATCGGGTAAAGACCAGCAAGTCTACCTGTGCAAGTCCACTGAGCAAGGACACCGACAAGGCTATCAGCTCTTCTCACCCCAGGGCACTTCCATTACTCTAGATAAGTTATGTGCTTCCACTACATTCCTGTCGACATTGGTATCTACAGATGGTATCGCTATCCAAAAAGGGAAACCTGACCTACCTGAGGTCTCTACAATATTCAGGCTCTGCTCATGCACCCTTGCCTGTGGGGCTGTGGAATTGCCAGTCCGCAGTCAGTAAAGCTGACTTTATCTCTGCATATGCTAGCTAGCTATCCTTTGATCTGCTTGCTCCCACTGAAACCTGGATCTCGTCAGAAAACACAGCTACCCCAGCTGCACTCTCTACCAGCTATGCACTCTCCCATACCTCTCATTTGTCTGGAAGAGGAGGTGGAACAGGCATTCTCATTTCCACTAATTAAACATTTCACCGCTACTGCATCCTAATAATTATGCCTCTTTCAAATAAAATGCCATCCTGGTATCTGTTTGTTTTAAAGTCTCTGTAATAGCCATCTACCATTCACCTGGACTTTTGGGCAAATCTGTGGATGAAAAAGACACAGCACTATCTGCTCTCCCTGACGATGACTGTCCATTCCTCATCCTAGGTGATCCGAATATTCACCTTGATAATCCCAGCTCAGCTGATCTACTCTTTTGATCTCAACCTGGTTTGCAGTCCTCCAACCCACAAAGTTGGCAAGGCACTTGACCTCATCCTTACTAGGAACTGTTCAGCTAATTGCATCACTGTCACGCCTCTACACATCTCTGGCCATTTATTAATTCGTTTCACTATCTGCCTTCTGGAACAGTCCCCTGTTTCTACACGTCAGGTCTCACACCACTGCAACCTCTGCAGCCTCTCTACCACTCATTTTTCATCAATGGTAGCTTTCTCTTAGCACGTGACATCTGCAGTACATCAGTTCTTAACGAAACAGCTCCCCTAAACTTTAACTTTTTTAATGTCTCTTGGGTGGGCAGGAAAGGTAGGGGTGTAAGTGCATTATATAGAGATAAATTTCAATGCAAGCAGTTGTCATTGGGTGAATTTAGTTCTTTTGAATATCTCTGTACTGTCATAAAATGCTCACTGAGAATTCTGCTTGTAATTATCTACAGGCCACCAAAGTACTGTCCTAATTTTATTGATGAATTTTCTGAAATGCTGTCATTGATTTCCACTGATTTTAACTCATTGCGGGAGATTTTAATATTCATATTGACATTCCTAACGACAGTACTGCCAAAGAAATTGCTGCCATATTTGACACCTTTGAAGTCACTCAGCATGTGACTGGCCCCACTCATATCTGAGGTCACACACTGGACTTGGTTATCAGTAAAGGCCTCAGTGTTACTTCTGTGAACGTTTTAGACGTGGCTCTGTCAGACCATCACTGTGTTTTCTTTGATGCATTGGTTTACCCTAACATCCAAACTGGCTCTAGGACTGTCAAAAAGAGGTACATTAATGAAAATTCCAGGGCTGTCTTTATGGAAGCCATATCTATGACTCCGAGCATATCAGCAGAGTCTGTAGATGAATGTCTTAATCATTTTAACTCTAAAATGCTCAGGGTCCTTGATGCTATTGCACCACTCAAGGTCAAAACCATTTCTTGTAAACAGAATGCACCGTGGAGAAAGTTCTCAACCGTAACTAATCAGAAGAGAGAATGCAGGAAAGCAGAGTGCCGGTGGAGGCAAACTAAACTTCAAATTGACTATGACATTTTCAAAAAGAGACTCCACAGATAGAGTTGGGCAGAGCAAGAAGGGCATATTTCTCTAATATCATTATCAGAAACACCAAGAACACTCATACTCTCTTTGCTACAGTAGAGAGGTTAACAAATGGAACGAATTTGCATCTTTTTTTAATCACAAAATTGAAAATATTAGACATAACTTTGGATCAACAAACTCAAGTAACTTTATGTCTACCCACAGAAATAACATACCTATTATGTCCAAGTTTGATCCTATAGATGTTTGAACTCTTGAGGAAATTTTATCTTAAACCATCTACATGCTCCCTAGACCTTCTACCTACAGGCTATTTTAAAAGTGTTTTTAAACTAGGTTGGGCTCTCAGATACGGCCTTTAGTTGGTTCCGGTAATACTTGGAAGGCAGGGGTTATTTTGTCTCGATTGGCACATGTGAACCGGAGAAAACCGCCATGCCATATGGAGTCCCTCAAGGGTCCATTCTTGGACCTGTCCTGTTCAACCTGTACATGTTTCCTCTGGGTCAAATTCTTAAAGAGAATGATGTGTCTGATCATAACTATGCAGATGACACTCAGGTCTATCTAGCTCTCTCACTAAGTGACTTTGGTCCAATAGATTAATTGTGTCGGTGCCTCGAGAAAGTACATAACTGGATGCATTAAAACTTTCTCCAATTAAATAAAGACAAAACGGAGATTATCCTGTTTGGAAGTAAAGAGGGAAGATCAATTCTTAGCGCCCACCTGGAATCTAGAGCACTTAAGACATCCACCCATGTAAAAAAAACCTTGGTGTGATCATGGATGGACACCTTAGTTTTGGTGATCACATCAAAGCTGTCAGTAAGTCAGCATTTTGGTACCTCAAAAACTTTGCTAAAGTTAGCTCATTCAAAAAGCTGCTGCCAGAGTTATAAATAAAACCAAGAAAAGAGAGCACATTACTGCAATTCTCAGGTCTTTGCACTAGCTTCCAGTTCAATATAGAATTGATTTCAAAGCATTACTCATTGTGTACAAGTCACTCAATGGTTTAGGTCCTACATACATCTCTGATATGTTTGAAGTATATATTCCTGGTAGCTCCCTTAGATCTGCAGGAGCTGGTCAGCTGGTGATGAGAAGATCTGAAACTAAACATGAAATGACTTTTAGTCACTATGCAGATCGCTGCTGGAACAAACTGCCCATCATTATCAGATCTGCACCAACTGTAGCTAGCTTTAAAAAAGCTGCTAAAACTGCACTATTCTCCTCCGTCTTCTTTTAAATATTTACACTTCCACTGCACTTTCAATTTTCTTTTATGTATTGTTTTATTTTTTTTATCAATCCCATTATCTTATTCTATTTTATTCTATTTTATTTTATTGTCTATTTCTGTAAAGCACATTGAATGACCTTTTGGGTATGATAATGTGCTATATAAATAAATAAACTTGAACTTGTACTTGAACTTATCCTTCTAGATCAGCTGCTTTTGATGCAGTTGATCACAACATCCTTCTATCCACACTCTCAGACATGGGCACCTCAGGCAGAGCTCATTCTTGGTTCAAAACTTACCTCTCTGGGCATTCATTGAAGGTATCATGGTTGGGTCTCCATCCCATCAGCTGCCCACTGGAGTCCCCCAAGGCTCAGTACTGGGGACCCTACTCTTTGCAATTTACACCACCTCCTTGAGCTCAATTATCCACTCTCATAGCTTCTCTTATCACTGCTATGCTGATAATACACAGCTATACCTGTCCTTCCCGCCAGACTAACGCACCATCTTACCATGCATCTCGGCTTGTCTATCAGACATATCCACATGGTGGATCCACTCAGAATGACACCCAACTCCGGAGATAAATGCGCCTGCCAAATGAATGTAATGTAATGTAATGTAAATATTAGAGGAAATATTTGGGAAGTATTTTTACCCCATTTCTTAAATAAGATTGCATTGGTGAAATGAATTGCTGATTTGTGTACAAATTTGAATTGTTTGTAATTGTTCAAAACACTTTCGAATTTAATTAAAAAGCAATACATTGGTGTTGCTAAGACTTTAGAAGTGCGTATTTTAGATGGTGGTGGTGCTGAGCTGTTTTTTTGGAATTGTGTCGCTGAGATTTTGAAAGCGCATATGAAAGATTTTGGACATGCAGTGCTAAAAGTGGGGATCTAATCTTTAACATGAGTCTGAAACTGCAGAGGGTCACAGTACTCTGGAAGACATCCTGTCTGGTTCCTGTCCCCAAAAAGACCCACCCATCGACCCCCAGCGACTGCCAGTGATGCTGACTTCACATGTCATGAAAGCACTGCAGAGACTAATCCTAAAACATCTCCGTCTGCTGGTGGAGCCTTGGCTGGACCCCCTACAGTTTGTATAAGGGCCCCATATAGGTGTGGAGGATGCCATCATCTATCTGCTGAACCAGGCTTATTCCTATTTGGATGTGATTGGAAACATTGTGAACGTCATGTTTTTCAACTTCTCCAGTGCTTTTAACACAATTGGACCATCACTGCTGGGGAATAAGATCATGGAAATGCAGGTGGACGCTCCACTAGAAGCTTGGATAATCAGTTTTGTGCAATATAACTCAACTGTTTAATCTGTGAATTGACAATGTTACTGAATGTTAATCTCATCCCCTCATCATCTGCTGCTTTTTTATTGTATTTATTTTGATGTTTATGGCATTAAGACTAAAGTCACTTAAATAACCATTTTGCACTACTGATCTGCTGGTACAGCACACTAAATCTTACACACGTCAGTGTTACACTGTTATTTTGTTACGATAATGTTCTTTTAATTCTGTTGCACTACTGTTTGACTATTTTTTATTTCTATTGTCTCATCTTTTTTCTTTCTGAGCATGCTAATGACAAAAGAATTTCCCTCTGTATAAATAAAGTTCTCTCTTATCTTAATAATAATAATACATTTTTATAGGTGCCTTTCTAGCACCCAAGGACACTGTACAAAAGTGCAAGTAGATAAACAATAATAAAGAACAAAAAGCAGAAAATAAACAAGCATTAAAAAAAAAAAACTTCTCTTATTTGTTGCTAAGGCACTGCCAACCGTCAATGACAGATAAAATATTTCTGCATATTCTTAATGGTGTGTTTAGAAAGTGTTTGGATGGACTTCTGCAACAAGATTCTCTAAAATAATTTTTCAATACACTACACTGTCAAAACTTCGTCGGGACAAAATTAAGCATTTTTTAAATTGACGAGAACATGTTCACCGCATCCCCAGCATAAATTGCACCTATCCGTGTACCAGAGATGTGTGTATGTAAAGACAAGCCCTTGATCACACACCGGGACTAGAAGTCACCAGTGCTGCTTACAGGGTATGTGAGTGTGTGTGTGTGTGTTGGGAGCAGCAGGACAGGTACCTGTGTTTGCTCATTTTATGCTGCTGAAGTGCAACCCTGAAGGAGCTAAAGTAGCTGATTGGCCTTATTTGAACTCTCCAAAAAAACTAGCTAAATTAACTATGCTGACTAATGGGTGGTCAAAGTGTCTCCGATTTTTCTCTGTCAACTGTTGGCAAAGTTTAATTGTAAGCTATTTTTGCTATACATTTACTCCTATATGTGACTCAATTATATATTAAATTCAAAACAGCAGGCAACTCAAATTTTTACAAACATAAATAATTTTATTGGATGCAAATTAAAACAAATTTAAAAAAGCATGGTAAAATCTGGGCTGCACTGAATTTAATACACTTCTAGAAAAGCAACCTGCCCCTTTACTAACAGATGTGTGCATATATGTGTGAGATCTAATGCAATAACCTCTGGTACATTAGGATGATCTCAGCTACTGGACATCTTCACATTAAAAATAATACTGCACATCAATGACAAAAATGAGGTACTAGAACATTATTTAAAGACATTTTGTCTTTTGTTTAAAGAAGTATTTCTTAGTCCTGCCCTGGATGACCCACTGCAAAGCATTGCATGGTTTTAAGTACTGCTTGATTCAACACACCTTATCTATCAACTGATTATGAAATCCTTAGCAAGCTAGACCAGTTGTGCTGGGGAAAAGATACTGTATAGTGATGGGAGAACGCATGAGCATAATCTGAATAGTTTTCAATACTGATAAACATTTACACTGAAGAGTAACTCAGAATACATTAAATACACACGAAAGACAGTAACAACTTCCTTCCTTCACACTGGGGTTTAGTCACTGGTGATACCAAAGGTCAGGACTAAAATATCTTTTGGAAACACAACAGCTGTCCCTTAGTATGTTTGTCTCCTCTGCATAACAAAGACTGAACCTGCAGCTCCATCACACTCCCTCAGTGCTGAATTAGTAGCGAAGAAAAACTACTTTTTTACCATAAGTCTTTTTATTCAAATTGGTAAACTTAGAGAGGTTTAGGGGTCCTTTAGTGACCTTGTGTACACACAGTGACTTAATTGTAACAGGGTGTGTGTACACAAAACCATCAATCCACAATTTCTCAAATGCCAAATGGTATGTATCAGACAGCACAGCCAGATGTGGTGTGCTTCTGCAGTAGACTCATGCGGCTGAAGGTGCGTGAACAGGTGCTGCACTGGTACTTCTTCACCTGCACATGTGTCTGCAGGTGTGCTCTAAGGTTGGAGCGGTCAGCGAATGCCCGGCTGCAGCTTGGACATGAAAAGGGACGCTCACCTGCACAGGAAAAAAAAAAGCACAGATGTGCGCGTGCGCACACACACACACAGGGTTAATAACAAGAATGAAAATCCTATTTGAAGAGTTTAGTTCTAAAACCAATTACAGACCATTTTCATCTGCTGTTTTAATTATTTACATTATTGGGAGTGGGCTTTAGACACACAAGATATGTCAATGCTATATTGTAATGGATACCATAATGCCAAAAACTTGCTTAAAATATTACAAATGGATGTACATAATTTTGTAAAAAAAAAAAAAATTATAATAATAATAATTCTAGCAGACCTATGGCAATTCTGTGAAAAACAAACCTTAAACAGCTGTCTCTCAACTGTCCTATTACTAATTCTAAATCTGAAAACTGTCTTGTGAAAGAGCTATTTTTTGATATGACTGGTTAAGTGATTTGTGGTGGGAAGTTGTTGTTGTTAAGGCAAAAATATTACTAAATATATCATCGCCGTCAGAAATTTGTATTTTCAAAAAGGCAACTTTACAGGAGAAGTGAAAAAAAGTTATTAAATTACAATAGAAGTTACGGTACTAAAAAAAAAAGTACTCCAAGTAATTTGGGACAACTTCAATTGGTGAAATTCCAGCACAGTGTAAAATCCAGCTAGCATTTTCAAATTATGTAAATAAAAGACAAAAGAATGACAAAATGGAGATATGAGATTTTGTTCCTACAGAGATCATATATTATTATTTTCAGAATTAGTTTTGGCCTTGACTGTCAAATAACAATGAATTAGTGAAGAAACATAATTGCAGGAGCTTCTAGACAGGTGTACTGCATAATGCAATTGATCAATTAACATCCTGCCAGGTTGGATAGTAAATAATGCTGAGTAGACCAAGGTGTGCTTGATTTATCAAAAGTAGCTTCTGCATCCAGACATTAGGCACATTAGGCAACAACGACAGCAGGGATGGCTATGGTGACTAAACAAAAAAAAACCTTTGTTGCTCTGTTCATGAATGACTGTAACTCTCTAACCTGTTTCTCTGCTATGGCAGAAACGTAGGTTTGCCATAGCTTTATTTCATGATAAAGCGATATTTCATGATTTTGTACCCTTATAGCGTAAAATTTCCCTTCACTGAATACAGTTAAATGTTTTGAAACCTGTTGGTAAATTAGTCCAGGTGTTTTCAATCTTATCCACCAGTTCAACTGATGGAAGATTCGGACCAACTGTTTAAATCAGGTGTGCTTCCCTTGTGGTGCTACAGTTGCTTTTTCCCTTTTTGTCATTTTTATGTCATCAGGTGAGCAAAAACAGTGAATGATAATGTCCTGAACTGTGTGGCTGTTATGCTTTGGGGGCATTCTTGGACATCTTTTGACCAATTCATCCAAATGTTCATAAGTATTAGATAATAACATTTCAAGATGTATTTGAAGGCTATGTATATCACTGATCGCTTGGAAATCTAACAGGAATAAAAAGATAAAAAGATAGTGTTCCGATCTATTCATTGTAAAGGTACAAAAATTAAATTGAATCATATGCATAGGTCAAAAAACCTATTTTAAATGCTACAAATCTAATGAACCACAAAGCAGCACCTTTGCAAACAACTGCAGCCATCGCTGTCCATAAATAAATCAATCTATTCTGGCTTTAAATTAATTTTAGTTATTAATTTATTAATCTCTGACATGTGCCCAGTGGATGCTCTGTACAGTAGGTACTTGTGAGATTTTAATCACATGCTGAAACACAGCTAGCTAAGCTCGACTGCACTTTTTTGCTACTTGGTGGATGTTCCTTCTCTCACTTCCCAGTCACTTTCTGTTTTACTTGGTTTATGATATGCAGTAAAGAATAGATGCGAAAGACTGAGGGCATCAATGGCCCACCTAAACAGCATCACTGGTGTGACAGAAAACTGGTGTTTTTGAAAACAATTATAAATTTTTCCAAAACCATTAAATCATGTCATGGTGCAGTTTGAGATTTCATAAAGAACTGTAATCAAAACAAATCACTTTGAGCTTTAAAACGTCCCTCACTCACATTTCATTTCAGCATTTAGGTGACCAAATGCTCATCTGAATTCTTACATAGGTTTACAGAGTAAAACCCCCCAGCACCAACTCAACAGCTTGTAATGACGTAAAACACCACAATACAGACCTATTCAATTAGATCAAATTCAACAACAGTACACAGTGGTAGGTCAGTTAGCAGGAATGACACACTGTTACACACTCCCACACACACTGCTTTAAGCACACAATGCTGGGTGATAAGATTAACCCTACTGATCCCATTGTTCAGAACAATGCTCACATAAAAATATACACACACACACTTAATGATCAATCAGTGATAAATGAACAGTGATTCTCTTTCATGTGTTAAACTTATCAAACCTGCAGAGTAATGGGAGTTGAAACAACATTCCATCACACAGCAGAGGATAATATATACTCGATATTGTGTGTATACTTTAAAGGAGACATGAGAGTACCTGTCCAAATCTGAGCCATCACACACATACTAACAATATTTCAACAATAGATTTAGGAATTAGATTGGATCGATTGAGACACAGAAGACATCTGACAGTTAAAACAGAATGTAGTGTACTTGCACAGGTGCATATGTGCATAGGTGTTTTGACCCCCACTCCCACCCATGCACCCTGCCCTTTAAAAAATAAATAAATACATTTCCGTCATACTTCACTATTCAAAATCCAGACTAAAATCCAACACAAAGCCCTCCATCCCCAACCACCACACCACCATCACCCCACCATCCACGTTTAGCACTGTTCACTAGGGGCTCAGACGCAGATTTTATAAAGCTGCTTTGTGACAACAACTGTCGAATACATAAAATTTAACTGAGTTGAAAACTGATTTGAACTGCACTACCATGGATGAGAAAACAACATCTGCTTCACTATACCTATTTCCATAGTAGTAATAACTAGTGAGGAGACACTTGCTATGACTAGCTGAATTGTATTACAGTGAAGATGAATAAGCACATATCACCTTTTGAACGTAAAACTGCTGTATCTGTGTTTATGAGCGTGCGTATCTACCTGTATGTGTGCGGATGTGTCCCCGGAGCAGCCATGGCCTGGAGAAAGCCTTTCCACAGGTGTTGCAGACGCAGGGCAGTGTGTGAGAGCGGATGTGCATCTTTAGTGCCCCAAGGCTGCTGTACTGTTTGGGGCAATGTTTACAGTAGAAGGCCGTCGACTGTGAGGATGGTTCAGGAGTTTCAGAATCTTCTCTAGATCCAGGTTTATTCTTCCTCCTCCGTGGGTGAGGGGCAGGGGGCCCGGGGCTGGGGGAGTCCAAACTCCGGCTCTCGTCCTCCTCCCCACTGCTGATGGAAGGAGAACTGGATGGAGAGCTGAGGTCAAGTGGGGCCTGGGCAGGAACTTGAAGAGATGAAACCAAATGAACGTCCCACAGCAGCCCAGTGGTTAAACAGAAATCAACATTAGCTTCTGAAAGCTCCGCCAGCGAAAATCGCTCAGGCAGCAGATCTAAGAGTGGGAGAAGAACCAGTTTTAAACCTAAATGCAATTTAATTCCCACACTTCAAAGGATATGTATATAGTTAGATCATGAATTGATTAATAAACTGGACTCCTAAACTCATAACTAAACTCCTGGTGTTATATGTAATGTGGAACATTTTAAAATAACAGCAATGTG
Source organism: Brycinus macrolepidotus (assembly GCA_037974445.1). NCBI lineage: Eukaryota > Metazoa > Chordata > Actinopteri > Characiformes > Alestidae > Brycinus > Brycinus macrolepidotus. The sequence goes on from JBBPCZ010046572.1 coordinate 11,092, forward strand.
CTCCAAGTCCAACAGCTGGAACAACTTTCTGAACCGAGACGTCCACACCCACCCTCCAACACACACAAACACACACACATAAATTATTACCTCGACTCTACTTTCAGGCGTGTTCCTGGAGCTAATATGATATATTCATTTTAGTTATAGTGTGTGTGTGTGTGAGAGAGAGAGAGAGAGAGAGGGGGGGGGGGGGGGTAGAAAAAAAACTCACCGCTGTACTGGTGCAGCCCACTGTAGTTCGGCCTTTTGCTGCCAAAATCTTTCTTTACGAGGAAAGAGCGAGGCATGATGGATGAAAAAAATCTCGGAATCCAGAAATCTAGCAAAGCCCCAGACTGCGACTAGACAATCAATATGTTCTCATTTAAAAGTGCGTGAGTGTGGTGGACTTGGTCGTTTAGAACCGCCTACAGTCCAGCCTCCCTGTGATAAAGTGAACTGGGCTACGGCTAGGCTAAGCGGAAACTGCCATGATCAACAATTAACCAGGATCGTGTAAAAATTACATACTAGATGGTCACAGCTAATTAAAAAGTTGGAGTAGGGGTGCTGCTCCATCAGCTCACTTATTTCAATCAACCCAGAGAATTTACTCTGGGAATTTCTCGTAGAAGAGAAAAAAAAACAAAACACAACAGAGAGTTTATGATCAACTTCAACAGAGTGTCACCGAAAAGGCTAACAATTGATCCCCCAAAAGAATCGATTCTCTGATTCTACGCGCACAGTCGACTCCAAATCCTTGGACTCGACTGCGCACTGCACTTGCACGCACACATTAAACACCACACACTTAAAAAATTTAGTCTATAAAATGTCCTTCCACAACATACACATCAGTAGATTGACTATATTGCTGTGAACCAAGTCGAAAACAGAGTAAAACATAATATTTGCAACAAACAAGTACAATCGTGCCAGTGATGAAACATCTGCCCAGTGCAGGAAAGAAAAGCACCAGGTGCAGTTTAGCAGCCCTCTTTGCTAGGAAGTTCATTTAGCTAGCGTTAACTTTTTTAATTTATTTTAACGTATTCCTTCTCGGCTGTAGCCTAGTTTTTGGGAGGCAAAGTGCCTTGGTTATTGACATCCAGATTATTGTGTGGAGAAAAATCCAGGAATCAAACAGCCCTATTCACTAACACGGCTTTAAAACTGCAGTTTATGGGCGTTGAAGTGGCTCCATCTTCAGGACAATTTATATTCTGCTGCGTTTTCCTTGCTCATGATCTCTTAATTTTAGCACACAGCACATAATTGTGTGTACTCTACCTTGTCATCACATGTCAAATTAGTATTTGTTATATAATAATAACTTGCATAATGAAGATGGAAACTAAACATCAGCTAATGGTTTATTCACAATTCAAGGTATTCTTTATATGCAGTTAATAAGCATTCACTGCTGTTTAATAAGATTCACAACTCCGGTGGAAAAGCTATTAGTATATCTAGCTGTACTGGTTTTGATGGCCTTGGATCTTCTGCCAGAGGAAAGTGTTTAGAAGAGGGAGTATCCAGGAATAGGAGTGTTGGCTGTGGGCTTGAACCAATAGAAAAGAGTTTGATTTTGAGTAGAACTGAAATATTTGTGTAAGTTAGAGTGGTTGACGTTTCACGCATAAAGGTAAGGACACTAAAAGTGGAAAAAATGTTTAGAACCATAATTAATAAAGTTCCATTTTGGCCAGTGAGGGTTAATAGTTTTCTTAATTAATTTATTTGGCAAGTGCTGTGCATTTATTTGTCAGAGGATACCTTATCATGGAAAGAGTCACAAAATGTTTTATTCATAATTTACAGTTTATACACAGTAAAAGACAGAGTGTCAATTTTACACTTAAAGAGTTGATATTAACTCTGTTTCAGATAACATTTGGTCCCACTCAAAATTAGAGTAAAATTTACTCTATGGCCAGTGTTGACTTTTCAGAGTTAATTCTACTCAATTTAGTGTC
>JBBPCZ010046593.1:0-13051 GCA_037974445.1 Brycinus macrolepidotus
TACCACAGAGTGATAGAACATAGTCAGCATTTTCCTACAGACATTGAAAGACCTGAGCCTCCTCAGTAGGTAAAGCCAGCTCTGCCCTATAATTCTATATATAGAATTATATATGCTTATGAAAATCTTAATTCACTCACATATAAAAGAATATGAAAACATATATAAAATGTATAAAAGAGAGCATACAATTAAAAATCTAAAAATGTTTTTACAAAAAAAAGCCTTCATGCCATCCATTGTCCTGAGGACAGAAGGTATTATTGAAAGTAGGCCAAAAAGATTAGAAAATGTATAAAAATATGTTAAAAAGGAAATTGTACAGGAAGAATTGAGCATACTCACAGATTAGATGGAAAATATTCAAGATTCTGATCTAATGTCTTTTAATCATATTGTCCTAAGGTATACATGAGAATACTGAAAGTATTATGTAAGAGAACTGAAACAGAGGGTTTAGTTATTGACCCTTCATACTGTCCACTGAAAATAGAGAAAACCCTTTGGCCTTCTAAGCCTTCATGTAAGGCTTAATGATTTATCATTTTATTGGAAACAAAAGAGTTAAGATTTTGAAACGCCCAATGGGAAATCAGGGTTTTTTCACTGTGATATATGGATAGAAACACTTCAAGAAAGGTTAGCTCCCCCATTTAGATTAGGCCTTGGAAACTACCAACATTATAGGAATGCACTTTGGAGTCAACCAATCACATTTACATTTAAGTGGCACCAATTTTGCAAGAAGAAAAATGTCCCTCTACGTCTTTTAGAAGTCCTAGGCTGAATCTCAGCTCCCTATGGCTCCATACCCCCATACCGCATACTGGAATTCTGGCTTCTACATCCAAACAGTGCACCATTTGTCCAGAATATAATTGTGTACAAGTAGCCAAATCCCAAAAGCTTATTTTTTATGCACTCTTTGGGTGTAGGATCCTGTTTATGTAATATAATGCACTATTTAGGAAATAGGTAACCATTTGAGATCCAGCCTGAGAAACGTCTCTAATTGTGAATACCAGTCAAACCTTGTTAGAAGTGTTAAGCAGAGGCTTCAGATCTATGCCAGGGCGTCTTAGTGAAAGAGTCACTGTGACATACTTTGGTGGTGTCCCTAACTGGTTACTATCATACTAAATAATGTGTAAAAAGTAATACACAAACATTACGAACTGACATGTTAAAACAATTAAATAATTACTAGAATGTCTGCGTTTAATCTAGAACAGCCAAAAAGTCTTCATGTATATGAGTGTTAGCTTAGTGCTAACATACTTCTAGAAATCACATAAGGCCGCAAACAGACTTTTATTGTAGATGTAGGTTTTTTGACTACTGAACTGAAGGCCAAGCTGTCACAGTTCATCTCTGTAATGTAGATATTACTAAATGTACACTAATATCTGAAAAAATATGGGAAAAATAGGAAAAAGTGTGTATAATTTGTAAAAGAATACATAAAATGAAGCAAATGAAAAATGTTTATTTATAAATACTGAAGATTCTGATCTGGGGCCTAACACACTAGCTATATAAAAGAGCTGTTTATTGAAAAGTTATAGGGCATAAAGGAGGCTGTTTCTGTTTCCTAACCTCTGACATTTGGAGTGATCTAACTGCAGGGCTTTTTATATATTAGATCTAACTGGAGGGCTTTTTATGACCCTATAGTAGATGGTGGAGGTGCTCCATGTTAATGAAGGCTTGTTTATTGCCCTTTATACAGTGGGTTTTATTTTGTCTCATGCATATATGCTAATGTACCATTTGTGTATCTGTGTGGATCTGTATCTGGAACTCAGAATTTAATCTCTCTCAGGCGGCCGCAACAATAAATCAGGTTTACCGTCATGCCATTTACCTGCAAAGCATTTTAGCCTTTAGAAAAATCATACATGAAAACCATGTTAGCAGGTTTGGTTTCTGTCAATAGCAAAGCTCTGTATTGAAAAGGAACTAAAACATGCACATGCTCCTCAGAGTGATACACAACAGGGAGATCAGGATGACCATCAAGAGCAGCTGTTCAAATATTATCGATCCACTGGCTAGACAAGCCAAAGACAGGAATCATGGGAACCATTTTTTGTTCAGTGCGTAAACAGCTTGATATGAGCTTGAAAGCAGAACTGTCTGCTACAAACGTGTGCAGTAGCATTAGCCTAGACCATATATATACATAATTGCTTGAAATAATTAAATGAATTATGGTGCCCCCCATCTCTCTGTGGTTTGTTTGACTGCAACAATTTTGGAAAGAATGGATCCAAAAATGCCAGAGTCCAGGAGACTGAGAAGCAAAAAAGGAGAGACTGCAGGATGACCTTTGATATGTGTTTAAAAATGTTCATTATTAAAGTATTAGAAAATTAGCTTAAACCATGCACATATAACAAACAATACCACCGGCCCTCTTGGGCCAGTATCTTATGGTGAGAGAGTGACAATGGCCATGACTCAGCTGATGTAGTAATAATAATAATGTTATTCATGCAGATGTATAAAAACTGACCTTTTATTGCATCCTTTTTTTAATCTGTTTGTAAAATTACATTTTTGAAGAAAAAGAAGAAATCTCTGAAAACTTTGAAAAGACATTTTATAACAGTAATATATACTGTGTTTGTAATGTTTGTAAAGTTTTGTGTGTTAGTTCTATTTTTCATATATATATATATATATATATATATATATATGCTATAGTTAGTTCTATATTGCACTTTGTACTGGGATTGTATTTTTCTTTTTTCTAGCGTTGATAATGAAAATATATAGGCCATATGCATGTGCAGTGCTGATCAGTGAGGCTCCAACTAGTATTAGCTCTCCTGGTTGAAGCTTATCCATCTAAGCCCCTCATTCTATTTCACTTAGACTTCATTTATGTAAGTATTGATTTTAATCAGAGTGTGCTGAGCTGCTTCCTCCACACTGTGGACTGTGGGCATTGTCATACCTCGCACTTTCATGGCACAAACACACACACACACACACACACTTAAACCTTAGATCAACAATTCTCTGGCCAAAATGATGTATAATTCAAGACATGTAGCATACAGCAATGAAGGAAGAGACAGATTAATGGATTTCCAGCGGAACATTTAGCAGCATCATTAGACCGTTTATCATTTCACATGTCAGAAATTGGAATAATTTCTGTTCTGTGCTCAGCTTACACTTTAAGTGGATAAAATCTTACCATCACCTAAAATAGGGACTCTAAAATGCTTTTAGACTTAACAGAAAGCACACCTTCCCCTAAAACTGAATCAGCAAAAAGGGGTTAATCTATGTGTAAGTTATTATTAAACATATAATAACCCAACCAGCCCAGTGTGCCATCTGTAGCAGAAGGTGCATATTAATCTGATAGAGACCGTATAGGTATAGTGTCACTTTCCACAAAGCCAAACGGAGGACGAGTATTTGTTTATGATTGAATATTCACACATGAACCCAGTTGCTAACAGCAGAGACAGAGCACAGGTTGGAATATATAATGAGCTACTAGAGAACTAGAGATTCACAAGAAGAATCAGATTTTATAATAATGTACAGTTCTTCCCTGGAGGGTTATGCTGAGCATTAATTACAGAGCAGGTGTTAAATGGTATGGACTGCATCATTAACCATTTAAAACAGCTATAATAGCCTCCTCTGAGTGTGTGTGAGAGCATTATGATGTGTTTGAGAGCACTGTCTCCATCCTGATGCCTGAAACATTTGGCAAATGTCTTTACAATAAACAAAGCATATGCCATCTTATCTGATGTGTCTTAAAGTCCTACAGAAATATTCCAGTGTAACAGTATTGTACCACTAGCGATGGGTATCAAGAAGCAGTACTAAATTAGTACCTGTTACTTACTGGTCAGTGCTGAAATATGGATAACTTCCTCGACAAACAGTGCTGCTGTTGGTATTTGTGCAACGTTAGTGAATTCCAAAATAGCTGCGATTTTTAAATATAAGCATTAAGCAGTGTCACTATCAATATTAGCAAAATCCTACTGATACCCATTCGTAATCAAAACTCCTTTATAACAGAAGTCATTGGGAAGTTGCTAAATTTCATGAACAAGTGTTTGAAATATGAGACTACATAAAGCAAATTCAGTTCTACTTTAGCTACAACTGTTGCACTTCAACAACACAGGTCTTAGAGAATGACAAAGTTCTACTACAGCTGTTCTTTTGAATGCTTACACAAATTTCCAACACTGGAGAAACATAGTAAGATAGTAAGTATGAAAATTCCACTTCTTCCAAAAATTCTTCCCTGGTCCCACCTCAGAATTACAGGTCAAATTCTCATTCACATAAACATTTACTGGCAGCTTCAGCAGCTGCCCATTGCTTTTTATTACAAAAGTCAGATTTTCTTTTTTTTTTCAGTGAAAGTAAATGGAAATGTCAAAATTATTGTATGTATTCATCATATGCTATTGATGGACCAGATTGAGGTTAAAAAGTGCTACAGAATCCCTAAAGCTTAAAGCTTTACTGAAAGTGTGTATAATTAACATATTTTCCTCCATTTCTCCCACAGAATGTTAAGCATTCATGTGTGATATGTATATGCTTCTTCCATCATTTTTCATCTGTGGGCAAAGCTGATATGCTCTCAGTTGGTGAAAGAACTTCAAACTTGGGCTTGAGTGGATACTGTGGGATTCCCTGCTGCATTTTTTTCCCTTTAGAAGTGAGGCATTGCCTTGGTATCCGTTTTTTTTCCTTTGCAGGAGGAGATCCTTTGCCTTGGAGAAACTACTTCTCAAGTGCTGTGCTTTTGCTTAAGCTTTTACTTTGGGCTCTACAGCTGTGTTTGGGGTTTCTTTGAAAAGAAGATAGTAGAGGGTGCTTGAAGCTTGAATGTTAGAAGCTCTCTAGGTAAACATCAGCCATTCCCATTGTCAGTTAGTTCATAATAAACTATAAAGTGCACATCACTGACTTTTTACATGTAATTGCTGACTTCTCAGAGAGTGAGCAAACCAAAGGTTCTCCCCAAAGCCCAATATTCAATGTAACATCTGCTCAAATCACTGCTCATACTGTAGCACGACTGGCCTCAGAGGATTCTCTGCATTTAGATGAAGTCATACATAATGCACACTTACTGCTTCTAATATTAAAATGTTTCAGATATGATTTATGATGGACTGTTATTCTTGCTGTTCACAGATGAGTGCGCTCTGATCTATCTCTACTGTAAAACACAGCAGAAATTAAATTTACATAAGAATTCTTGCTAAGTGATCTGTACTTTTGCAAAAATGAGGGGAAATAATATTTTTTTTAGTGCTGGATCTATTTAGAATGTACAGTTTTTGTATATGTGTCTTTCTTTTTGGGCTATTTACATCTTTACAATATATTCTGTTTAACCCAGAAATGCAGAAACTTTTTTTATGGTGAGGTGGGGGCAAAGTGTGGTGCAGGACAGAGGACTGATGTCACGAGAAGGCTGGTCCTGGCTGTTTGCTCAGTGTAGCATGGCCGGTAAACCCAAATGCGGAGTTGGGACAAGAGAGCAAGTAACACTCTCACTAGAGAGTAGAGATTCCCACCGGGAATCCATACACAGTCTAAGAGAGCAAAGACAAAGAACCAGAGTACTCACGGTGACGAGAGAGTTGGTCTGGGCTGGAGTTGGCATGGGAGTCAATGACTGAGCAAAGACTGAATGCCGCTTACCTGTTTATATTCCGGGTGACGCGTTTACTTCCGGTTCCTTGTAGGGTCACGTGACTGGTGTGTGTGACAGTACCCCCCCCCCTCCAGGACCAGGACCAGATGGACCTGGCTGGGAGGATACCCGGCGACGGTAGTCCTGGATAAGAGATGGGTCTACGATGAACCGGGCGGCCATAGGGGGAAAAGAAAATGAGTTTTAGCTGGGAGATGTGGAAGACAGGGTGTATCCGGAGGGAGGCAGGCAGCTGAAGCCGATAGGTGACAGGCTGGCTGGTAGTCATTGCCCTGGCGCACACTGCACATGCCCGGACGAACTAGTGGACGTCCTTGGTCATGGAGGGCCACCAGAAGGCTCTCTGAAGGTAGGTGAGGGTCCACCTTGGTTCCTGGGTGACTGGTGAGTGGGGACGAATGTCCCCAGGTGAGGACCTCGGGCCTGAGGGTGGTAGGGGCTCCAAGGTCTGAGCCTGGCGGACCCTTGTTTCCAAGTTCCAGAGGAGGGGTGCGATGATACGGTGGTCGGGAAGGACAGGCGCAGGGTCCTCCTGGGGAGCGTTGGCCTCGTGCTGGCGGGATAGAGTGTCCGCTTTGATGTTCTTCGACGCCGGGCAGTAGGAGAGATAGAAATTGAACTGTTCAAAGAACAGAGCCCACCGCGCCTGTCAGGGATTTAGCTGCTTAGTTTGCTGGATGGTTAGGAGGTTCTGGTGGTCCGTCCAGACGACGTCACCGCCCTGGGACGAGATGACAAACCCTCGGAGCGTGGTTGAGCGCTGGTGGAAAGTGCATTTTTCCAACTTACAGTACAGTTGGTGGGTGAGCAGCCTCTTGAGCCCCTGATAGTCAACGCAAGGTCAGAGCCCACCATCCTTCTACTTAACAAAAAAGAACCCTGTGGAGGCGGGAGAGATGGAGGGCTGGATGGTACCATGGCGTAAGGCGTCAGCAACATACTCCTCCATAGCTTTATACTTCCCCGCAGATAGAGAGTATACACAATCGGCCGCGGGGTGGTATCGTGCCCGGCAGGAGGTCGATGGCCAGGTCGTAGGGGCGATGAGGTGGCAGTTGGACCGCTCTCCTTTTGCTGAATACCTCTGAAAGGTCATGGTACGGTGGGAGAATGGCCTCCAGGTTGACTTCGGGGGCCTTGGACTCCCTAGAGCATGCCCCAGCCGGGTTGCGGTGACAGAGCTCCGGCCAAGTCGGCCTCAACTGGATTATGTGATTTTGGGTCCAGGAGATGAGGGGGTCATGCTTCTGGAGCCAGGGGTGTCCAAGGATGATGAGTAGTGCAGCCTTGACTCGTTCGTGGCCCAGCTGGAGTTGGATCTGGACTGTGAGACGGGAAACGGTCGGCATGGTGGAGAAGATGCCAATGGGACCAGGTGAGCTCCTCCCTCCACTCACCTGGCCTGACCATTTCCCGGACAGAGAGGGCATACCGCTTGATGGTATTTAGGGGATGCACAGTATGCGCAGAGCTCCTCATGATACCTTCGTTCCCTCTCCTCGGCGGTCAGAGAGGCGCACCCTAATTGTATGGGTTCCCCAGCTCCAGAGTGGTCCACGGGACAAGGTTGGGAACTGACGGGTGCTGGTGCAGGTGACGGAGGTGATCAGGAGTTGGTGGATGGGGGCAGGGTATGAGGGGCTGGCCTCAGACGCAAGCTCATGCGCTGGTCAATCCACAGACAGAGCCAGTCCCTCGTAGAAGGCCATTTGGAGGGTGGAGTCTGAACCGCCATGGTCCTAAACTCTAAGGTGTAGCAACTCACGGAACGGTCTCCCTGCCGCACATGGTATAGGCCTGAGTCAGTTCCCACCTCGCTGTCCGGATGGTGGAAGGTGGCCTTGAGTTGGCGGATGAACTCAGGGTATGAGTGTGCAACGTCGGAGTCTGGTCTGAGGACAGCCGTGGCCCACTCAGCTGCCTGCCCGGTGAGGAGGGAGATGAGAAGTGCGATCCTCTTTCCTTCAGTGGAGTCCCTGTTGGGCTGGAACTTGAACACTAGGTCGAGGTTAGTCAGAAACAATTTGCACATCCCGTCTACCCCATTCCATTTGTCTGGGAGAGTGATGTGAGGTTCAGAGAGAGGAGGGGGGTGAATCGGGCCGCTGCCTGTGGCGCACATTGTTCGGCGGCTAGCTCCCGATAGGCCTCCCTGAGAGACGCGAGCTCTTGCCGGAGTTGGGCAAGCTCCCCACGAGCCACCAGGTGCTCTTGGAGAGCGAGGCACAAGCCCACAACCTCCTGGTTCAGCCCATCAATCTCAGCTGCCTGCCTTGTGACGTTGTCACAGAGCGAGCCGAACTCCGCTGGGTTCACAGCAGTAGGCTCAGTCATTCTGTCATGACAAGGCTGGTTCTGGCTGTTAACACAGTGTAGCGTGGCCGGTAAACCCAAACGCGGAGTTGACACGAAAGAGCAGGTAAACCACACAGTTGATCTAAGCATGCTCTCACTAGAGATTTCTACTGGGAATCCACGTTCTCACACTCAGTCTAAGAGAGCTTTGTAGAGAGTTGGTCCAGTTGTTTCTTTAGTTCGATGACCGAATGTCTGTCCTCGCATGCAACCGCTTGGATGGTGTCTACATGGGCCTGTGTTTTTTTAGCCGCTGTAGCTACATTCTCCAGTTCGCTGCTTAACTCTTTTACAGCCTCGCTGATCTTCTGCATGTCTAGCCGTATGTCACGCAGGGCAGGGATAAGGGCTGAGTCGACAGCTTGCTTAACAGCAGCAGCTGTGGCTGTATCCAGAGAGCTTTGTTGTTCCTGAAGTGTTAACTTTATACCATTAGCAATGGCCACGTCTAGGTCTTCTCTAGAGATAGCAGCGTCCTTGAACTTTTTCTTTATGTGGAATTGTTCATTCTCTTTTTCAGGCTTCTTTGGTAGAGGAGAGATTCATGGTAGGGTAGGTGACGAAATATCCAGTACAAATCGTAGGATTATTGAAGAAAAACGACTATGTGAACGGAGCTAAAATCTATGCATGCATCGCTGTCGATGGGTCATGTGATCCCCCCAAAACAAGGTTTTTAAAAAATATATTTAATATAATATTATGCTATATTTTGTTGCTACAATACTTCAAATTTTTTATACAATTTGTAAAGGAAAATAAGAATTCAATAAGGTGTATACAGCATAAAAATGGGTTTGTTCTTTTATTCCTCTTATTGAGTTGGATTAGAGTAACTTCAAAAACTTTAAAATCAAATGCCAACTTTGACTGGAGTGGGAAACATTGAGATGTAGGAATTCAATGGACAGATAGATAATGTTCAAACCATACGGTTTGATCACAAAAAGGGATCAACCCAAAAATATAACTACAAAAAACAGAGTGAAGCACATGCACAAGCACTTGCTAAGTGACTGTTAAACTGAGACTAATGACGTGAATAAGCAAAAAGCAAACCCAGGCTCAGTAATCCAGTGACAAGGACCGTCGGAGGCGGGCTGGAGGTGGCAAGGCTGTTACAACAGGCCACGTTTTGAGTTGTCCTGATTTAACTCTGTTAACTGCAGGCTGAGGTTATTAATCTTAAAACATATTACTATAGCACAGTCTACAGCACAGTCATATAGCGCTTGTCAGTATTTTTTGTCTTCCATTTTTTTTGGGTCAGTGATATCAACAATCCACAAGAAACATGGCGTACTTGTAGTCTCACATACCTGATGTGGAATAAGAGAATTGTGTCCCTAGATGGGCATGTCCCCTCCTGCTAACGCCGCTTAAGGGGAGTAGGCACAAAGCACTTTTTTGGACAATAGCTTGACAACTGCTTTGCCAAAAATGATTACATTTGTATGGCAAGTTGGATCTCATCTCGGAGGTGTATGACACTAGCTCATTATAACTCATTTATGGAGTAGCGTCACCTAGTGGATCTACCACTTCAGGAGCCAATATCTTGTGACATAAAGGTTCAAACCACAAATTTGACACACTGCTTCTCTACCATGCTTTACTATGTTTAAATAAAGTTTGCATAAACCCTGGTAACACTACACATTTTGCTAATTTTCTAAATGAAAATAAGTTAACAAATCCTCTGTAGGGAACACACTTAAATATGTCATATTGCTTCAAATTGTAGTGCACAATTTCAAGCTAACATGATGAAAAAAATAAACAGTTTAGAATAATGTGCTGGAACTTTTGCATAGGACACATTTCACTGGTTTTATTTTCTGTACAGGATGTGCACTCACTTTCACAAAATAAACAAAAATATGTTTTGTGACCAGGGGCACCCAAACCTTTGCCTGTTTTTATGCAAGTTATGTAGCAATGTGAGTGCAGAACTGAAGTGTGGTCTTAGATACAACTATTTTCAGTTTAGGTTAATTCTATTATCTATCTATTATTTTGAGGCCTTATCTGAAAAAAAGTTACTTAAAAACAGAAGGAAAAACCTTTTTACCTTTAAGTGTGTAGGAAAGTCAGTTTGACCATTTTTATTGGTCGGTTCATCATGAAATGTTCACACAGTGTAAAGGAAGAAATTTGTTTCTAACAAAGTAATGAGAAATGATACAATTAAGACACTGTTTCTGGCTTACTTATGTGTTATCTCCAACTTGTCTCTTTTCAGTCAAGCTCACAAACTGTCTACACCACCACCTTCACTTCTTTCTAAAGCAATCCTAAGAATGACAAAATTCACCACAAACCTGGAGTGTACTAGCTTTGTCTGGCTGCTGATTTAGACCCAGATAAACAGAAGAGCAGAGCAGAGGAAGAAGCAGCTCAATGAAGGGAGACAGGGCCTCTGAGGAGATGATACTTGACATTTTGTAGTCAGGATGCTCAAATCTCCCTGCATCGTCTGCATTTTACTAATGTCAAGAACAAGAGGCAGACACAAGGAGGAGAGTGGTTTGTGATATGGAACGGAAATCACTTGTGTGCCCAGATGCCCTTCTCACACTGCCATCCCCAGAGACTGCACGGCTCCCGAAATATTCTCCTGCATCTTTAATGAGCCATCCGAAAGTTATCTCATGACCACACTGTTGACTTGCCCTCTGTTGGCTTTGTGAAATATATAAAGGAAAATCCTGGTCAGAAATCAAATGTACACATATGTACCCACACAACGCTTTGTTTAGCATGGGACCTACAAAAGCTAATGTAGCTAATGGGTACAGCATATCTTAAAACGGTAGCAACATTTTGAGACCTGAATGTTGTCCACATTTTGTTTTTACAGATAACAGTACAATGGTATAGAAAAGAATCACCACCTTCAAAACTAATTGTTGCTTTGCAGCCTGAAATGTAGACACATGCAAAAAAAAACATTCCAGTTGTATTTACTCAAGGGAACTTGTAACTCCCAAGTGAAAGATATGATAGCAATAGTCTAGAAAAAAATAAATAAATAAAAAACCTGAATCACTGAGATGAATAAAGGATCATTCACTCCTAAATATACTTCATAAAAATAAAGTGACTCAATTAGGTATTACTAATCACCTTCTACATTGCATACCAAGCTAATGCTAGCTAGCTTCCATCTGTGATCACTTGTAATCATTTTGATTAGTTACAGCTATTCCTGGAGCATTCCAGAGCTTGGTAGTGCAACTGAGAGCAAACAATCAACTATGGGTGGCAAGGCAAGGTCAAAAGGTCAGGGATGAAGTTGTGGGCAGACAGGTCAGGAGATGGATACAAACAAAATTCAAAGGCTTTATCAATCCCCAGGAGCACAGTGAAGTCTATAATTAAGAGGTGGAAAGTGTTTGTTACTGCTGGCATGCTAGAGCGAGGAGGAAACTGGTCAGTTACCGGAATTTACTTATATTTATGAGTGGTTATTGTGTACATGTGACAACAATTTCACAACTGCCCCACAAATGTGACTTATCTGAGAGGGTTGCAAAAAAAAGCCACTTTTCAGGGAAAGCCACATTAAGTCTCGAGTGAGCTTTGCCAAAATGTACCTTACTATTTGACCTTAACACCAAACAGTAGAAAGCTAGTACAACTCACCATACAAATAACATCATACCTACAGTAAAGCATGGGCGTTGTAGCATCCTGTTGTGGAGGTGTTTCTTTGCAGCAGGGACTGGGGCACTTGTCAGGATAGAAGGAAAAATGGATGGGGCAAAAACAGTCAAATTCTAAAGGAAAACCTGCTTTGCTCTGCCAGAAAGTTGTCAATGGGAAGAAGGTTCACCTTCTGACATGACAATGACCCAAAGCACACAGCAAAATTGGCTGAAGGAGAAAAAAGTGAATGTCCTTGCATGGCCTAGTCAGAACCTGGACTTAAACCCTATTGAAAATCTGTGAAATGACTTGAAGACTGCAGTCCACCAGCCGTGACCATCCAATTTGACTGAACCGTTATGTAAAAAGAATGGACAAATATTGCACAGTCTGGGTGTGCAAAGTTGGTAGAGAAGTATCCCAACAAACTCAAGGCAGTAATTAAAGCAAAAGGTGGCTCCACAAAGTACTGACACAGGAGGTGATCCTTTAAGTATCCCAGTGATTCTGGTTTTATATTTTGTCATTTGTTTCTAAAAATTTGCTGTCATTCCTTACAAGGTGCATTGAGTAAGTACAGCTGGACAATGTTTTGTGTGTGTGTCTTCATGTCAGGCTGCAAAGGAACAAAATGTGAATATTTTGAAGGGGGTGATTCTGTTCTATATCCACTGAATTTCAGTATCAGGAACCATATAAACGAGTATATTTGAGATTTCTTAACATGAAACAACATCTCACAGGCAAGTATGTAATGATTTAGTCATGCAGTTTGCATAGTTCAAACCTAAAGCTTATTTTCAATACTTGCTAGCTACATTAGACTTGTTTCACACATCATGAAATAAGCTTGAATGGAGCAATTCATTAGACCATATTAGAGGAGAATTTAATCTCATCAGTCAAGAAAGGGACTAATGTTATAGCAAGACAGTATCCCTAACATGCAGATAAAATCTAAAAATAAATATGAAATATAAATGATAAAAAGACTGGTTTCTAAAGGAAGTGTAGATGCTTGCATGGACTAACAAGGCTTCCCTTTGAAAATATATGGTGGATATATTTAGAGATGCTAAAAGCTAATTACTCCTTACCATCCTTATTTTGATACCGGAATTGCCAACAACTGCTATGTGCAACAAAGTACTGTTATTCACTTGTGGTGTCTGAACGCTGTTTGGCATTAAGAATATGAATACAAACGTTTTGATGATATCAGCACAAAATCGAAAGACATGTAAATATAGAGTAAATATATATACAGTACAGGCCAAAAGTTTGGACACACCTTCTCATTCAATGTTTTTTCTTTGTTCTTATTATTTTATA
>JBBPCZ010046651.1:0-13048 GCA_037974445.1 Brycinus macrolepidotus
AAAGACATATTGTATATTCTTCTGTTTATTAAATCGAACTAAAGCATGTTAACCTCTAAAGTGACCCCAAACTCAAGAGGTCAGTTTTTCAGGGTCCAGTTGTTCATTATTGAAGAACATCTTTCGTGCTCGGAACTGACCTTCATTGCTCCTCCTCTTCTCACATCTTTACATGTTCATATTCTCTTCTGTGGGTGTGTGTAACAATATTACAGGAGCTGTGCTTCCTGAGCTTTAGGCTCTTAACCCTTTGAGAGTGGGTTCTTTGAAACAAACCCATGAAGAGTCAGTGTCCTCTCCTGTCCTTCTAGGATTCAGTACCAACATTGTACAATTTCATTGTTGTAAACAAAGTCCCTGAGCATAACTGTTGCATCATAGTATGGAACTCTGTTCTCTAATATCCTCATTACATGTTTGTGAACATGCTCCTCAAAGGGTTAAGCATCTGTCCAAAAACGCAGCCTGCGTCTTCATGGAATGCATTATGAACAGCTTTAGAATGAAAGCATTGCCCTAAAGAAACACTAGATCAGGGAGGGGTGCACAACTCCAGCAGTTTTGTGGTTCTCCATTCTCAAACACACCCAGTTCAACCAATTGGCAGGTTGAATTGATGTGTCTGAGTATGGGGGAACACCAAACTGTGCTATCTCTGCAAACGTTAATTGCTGAAAGAATCTACAGCAGCAACGCAGGACCTGTGCAAATCACATACAACTATTAGAAGAAGCTTAGAGTTTACAAAAGCCAAATCCTGACACAGGAGACACTTGGAGAGTGACAGTTTATGATTTATGTTAAAGGTTTAGCTGCTTCTCTCACTCATGCGTTTCTGAAAGCTACTTCTGCATTTCCCGGAGGGCTCACCTAAACACAGGCCTTGGTGTCGTTGTCAGGGCAGACCAAGGCAGTTGTACAGAACTGTTGTTATGAAACTAGAGCTTCTGAATGTGTTCTGTAATTGTAATGCTAACTCTCTGCTCCAAATGACATCCCACCCATCTCTGTTCCAACACACAGGTTGCAACAATGGTCCGCTGACGGCCCACGCAGACACTCCCCGCATGACAAAAAGCCCCTCAGGACTTTCATTCTAGAGTGAAGCTTATACAAACCCACCATGTCTCACCATCAGTCCGAGGGATCCATGGGGGACCAGTCTCCCCTGTTACTGGAGAACATGATTTCTTCAAAGCTTCACCTGGACAATCAGGTTAGACGAGCCTCTTCAAACACAGACCTCTCCCAGATTGAGAGGACCGAGCAGACCCCCGTGGTGCTCAGCACCCAGAGCAAAGCAGCCCAGAAACTGGGTAGTCGGCAAATCATCCCCAAGAACCTGGCGGTGACCACCCGCCCTAAGAACCGTCACCACACCACAGTGGTCACCCTGCCTGTCAAGCTGGAGATCCAGAAGAGCTCTCAGCGCTTTTCCCACACCCCAGACCTCTCCTGGGAGGACTACGACAGCGAGGGAAACGATGGCTCTTCCATGCAGAGAAACCGGAGGAACAGGTCGTACCGAGCTGCAGTAACAAGCCTTGACTGTGAAGCCGCCTGTAAACAGGACCTTCAGCCAGTCAGTGAGGAGAAGGGGCCCAGCCCAAAGCCGACTTCCAGCCCGGGACGCAAGGTGAGCCCCAGCTAGCCCACTCCACTTTACAGTACATACTCTATTCTACCATACTTGCACACTTCAGATCTTGTTTGTACTTGTAATGTTTATTTGAATATATACGGACCGGCTGGTGGCCTGGTGGTTAGGGAGTTGCCCCTGTGATCAGAAGGTTGTGGGTTTGAATCCCAGGACTGCCAGTGGCACCACTGAGGTACCCTTGAGCAAAATACTATCCCCACACACTGCTCTCCGGGCTCTGCGTTGCTGGCTGCCCACTGCTTCACTTGGGTAAAAGGATTAAATGCAGAGAAAGAATTTCACACTGTGTGGTGTACTGTGGTGTGTTCACATGTAGCTATAAGGGGCCACTTTCTATAGGATTTTAATACTCAATTTTAGCCTTCAATTTATGATTAGCTTATTGTAACTATATTACACAGTATCAAGGACGTTTTAGGTACACATTTCACTACACGTTGTACTCGTAAAACTGTGTATGTGACAAAGAATCTTGAAACTGAGATATTTTTAGGGAAGTGGGAAGTGGGGGTGCTGAGCGGGCTCCAGATTTTAGCATCATTTAACTACACTAACTTAAAGAAAAATAAATGAAATGAATTTGAAGGTAGGAAAAAGTTTCAGAGTGGAGTTTGCATTTATGTTTTAGTTCTATATTTTTGTGCAGTAGCCGTGCACTGTTTAACACTTCATTTTCTTTTTCTGCGATCCTAATCGTTTCCCTCTCCAGTGTCTCTAAAACCAGTTTATTGTTTTTAAACTTAGAAAATGAAAGTAATGGAATAAAGTTTTAAATATATTACTTTGTTTTTCATTATCATTATGACTTGCACAGGGTGCGCTGGACAATAACAGACTGTGACAGTCGTGCCATAAACAATTTGATGGGTCCCCACTCTTATTTGCTTATTTGCATCAAGCCTATGCAGTAAAAGAGAGCGCGGGGAGCAGGGCACGTATGTTGTTTCAGTTGTATGCATGTATTGTTGCCTCTAGCCACTTTATAGTACATTATGAAACGTTCTTATTGACGTAAAACATCCAAGAAATTTACAAGAAAAAGGCGAGCCGTATATCCCATATTTGTTGCACCCCCAACTTAAGACTGGATGATATTGTGACCATATTTATGATCACCATGTTTTGAATATTTATGACCTTCATGCCCAAATGTGTTTCAAGTGATCTCAGATCCTAACCTCAATGGACTTACTACACAGTATGCAATTCTGTTCTAAATCAATCCATACAAGCATACAGGCCAAATTCAGGCTTCAGGATGGCTGCTACTGTTTTTAGCTCTGCTGTGTGTGTTACCCATTTTATAGGTAACAGTATGTCATACAGCATCAGAAACCACATAGTAAGTAAGTAAGTCTGTGTGAGATTGCTCAACACCTTGAGTGATTATTTAGACATTCCGTTTGCACAATAATAACTGGAGTGTATACGCCTCCATTACTTGTTAGTTTTATTATCTCATGTACTTCTGTGTAAAACTAAGCACGAAAACTTCAAACACAGGTCTTGACTGATGGATTACATTTGGGATAAGGGAAAAATGGTGTAAGATTATTTAGAAAATCTAAAATCTTAAGGTAATGAGCTGTATTGTGTAGTTAATCCTCTGGATTTAAATACAAGAATTGCCTTTAGAGTTAGGAGGAGTGTCCAGAAAGAGGGACAATGTAGACTGCAGTGATGTTTAACTGGCATCAGGAATCATTCTGGATCATTGTTTGGTTATTAATTAAGCTTCTTTTTGATATATAAGTGCAGCTGGTGGCCTAGTGGTTAGGGAGTTGACCCTGCAATCAAAAGGTTGTGGGTTTGAATCCCAGCACTGCTAGTGTCATCACTGAAGTTTGCTTGAGCAAGGTACCATCCCCACACACTGCTCCCTGAGCGCCCCTCGTTGGTGGCAGCCCCCTGCATCACTTGGTGAATGGGTTAAATGCAGAGAAAGAATTTCACATTGTTCACACTGTGTGCTGTGCTGTGGTGTGTTCACGCATGACTATAAGGGGCCACTTTACTTTACTTTATCACATGCAGTGAAGAATTACAGGCCAAAACAATTAACTACTTAATTAACAGGGTACTACTTAATTCTGAGTTTTACTTTAATGTTAAAATGGGAGTGAAATAAGATGCTAAGTGAATGTGTACAGTTTAGAGGAACAGAATAAGGTTTACATAGTAGATACCACATTAATATATAGGTTGATAAGACAACAGTAGCTGATATTTGTTGAGCATACGGACCGTACATACTTTATCTTTTTTTGTATACTCCTTAAACTGCAAGCTTATTATTCAGTAATTAAGTGTAAAACTTTTTATAAATAGTTTATCCAGCAAATAGATTATCTAACACTCACTCACTTACTCACTTACTTTCCGTATCCGTTTAATCCTCACTAGGGTCCCAGGTACCCGGAACCTGTCTCGGGGCAAATGGGCGTGAGGCAGGAACTCATCCTGGGCGGAGCGCCAGCCCACTGCAGGGCGCGATTATTTAACACATACTGTAAATGAAAAAGCTCTGTAATAGTGAGGAATTAAAGTGCAGATTCAAATACAGACCCTTATGTTGGAATGAAAAAGAAAAATGTGATTAATTCAAATTTAATCATTAGTCCAGAGTTATCATTTTGCCGTGCTGTTCGACATAATTACATAAATAATTACAGTTACATAATGAATTATATTTATATTCTGTACCGATTTGAGTCTGCATTTTGTTAATTGAAAATATTAAAGAAGACTGTGCACGCAACAATAACTTCATTGGACTTAAATAACACTAAAATATCAACACTTCTACTGACAAGTGTGGGATCAGTAACAAGGCTCCATATGTCAACTGCAGTGTTTCTTGCGGTCAGACAACAGATATACACACATTACTGTGGGATCAAAACCTTGTATCTGCATTTTTGTTGTTTAAAAAAAAAAAAACAATTTCATTACAAATGCACCAATAGAAATGCCCCATAACTGCTTATACTAATACATTTTCACATTAATTTACATTGCAAGTTGAGAATATTTTTACCTTCTACCGAAAAGTTAATATTTTGCAGATATGAGGTTTAGTAATGAGAGCAATGATGTGTGATGTTTGCATGTGCATTTTTATGTATCAGACTTGTGATTTAGCATAGGGTAAGAGTTTAGTGTGAGGTTGATCAGTTTGTTCACACAGCGAGGTGTAGAACGTTTCTGTGGTGTAGCGTTCCATCACTTCCCTGAATCGGAACGAGGAATGCTTGCCTTTAAAGCAGCAATTCATGTTTCATGTGCCATATTTAATAATCTATACAATTTCTTGCGTATCCATAGTTAAAATGCATTTCAGTGACTGCTCATGTAAACACAGTGCAGATGTTATTGTGATTTTATCCAAATGTAACACCATGAAGATCTTCACATTCCTCAGAACAGGTTTCACCTCGTGTCTCTCCTGTACAATCACAATCACATTTTTAATCTTTTCTATCTTTTCTTTTTTTCTCCCGTTCTGTCTTATCTCTCTCTTGTTTCTCTATCCTTTCTCTCTCTGTCTCTCTGTCTCTCTCTCTCTCTCTCTCTCTCTCTCTCTCTCTCTCTCTCTCTCTCTCTCAGAGAACCTTGGGTAGAAAAAGGAAACAGAGACACGGAGGATCCTTTAAAGATGGTAGGGCTGTAAAAAAGGGTGTGACAAAAGGTTTTTTAACCATGTTTGAAAAAAGAAATCTTCCAAAAAAAAAAAAAGTCTTTAAATGTAATGCAGAGGTTCTTCCTAGAACATTTACATTATGTGGCAGTCCTTTAAACTCTAAGAAGGTTCTTCAAACCCACACATGTCCTTTGTAAAAACAGTTTTCTAAAGAACCATTCATCGAAAGGCTCTTTTTAGGGACCCAAATGTGGTTCTTCTGTAGTATCATGGAAAGAACCCTTTTGGCACCTTTATTCTTTAGGAATAATAATATATGAACTATGTATGTATGGTCGAGGATTCACTACCTTCCAAAAGTGAATTGTTTTTCAAAAATTTGTAATCAGTTGGGTTTTTTTTCAGTAAAATAAAGGCAGTTGTGTTCCAGATACATGTAAACATTGATTCTGTTATGTGGCATCATCACAAGCATCATATCATTAGTAGAACACTAGGAAGCTGTGAATAAATGTAAAGGTTAGATGTCTACAGAAAATGAACAGAGCTGTAGAGGATTGTAAAATGGCATGTGAAAGCTGTCGAGCATCAAGAATTAATTTATAATACAATAAATACAATAAATATTTTTGAAATAATCATATTTCAAAAATGGAGATCAAAGCTCAGGGTAGATAACTTGTCAAAATGTATATAAATAAATCATTACAATGTACTATTCATTTATACAGTATACAGTACATTAAAAAAAATCTTTGTGTGAGTAGTTTTTATTATTAAAATTCTTATATCCTAAAAGTTATTATTGAATATAAAAATGTAAAAATATGTACCGAGTGATATCAAACAGTGAAGCTAGTCTGTTTCAGTTCTACAGAAGTCTCTGTATAGCAAAATTGACGATATGAACAATATACTACAGTTTTTTTCATAATGTACTCTGTTTTTGAAGTGGAAGCTAAATGTAACTAGCACATATTTAGGTGAAAACCCTTCACTGAAGGTTACGTATCACCTACATAAGCCTTCGATGACAACTGACGTAGACCTATAAATACATTTATAAAGGCTTATTCAAACAACACTCTCCTCTCACAACACTTTCTGAGGAGAAATAACGTTAAAATAAACAAAACAGCTTGTATGACAACTGGCACCTGTTGCTGGCTGCAACCAAAAAGTCCTAAAGCTTGAGTAATCACTTCCATTTTACTGTAATGCACATGAAAAAGTGAACAGCCAAGTAAATTGAGAAGAAAAGTAGACGTCAGAAACTGAACTGACAAATGCCAGAACTGATTAGTCATCATAGTTCACGTAGAGTTAGCAGCCGCACTGTGCAGTCATGAAGAGTGGAGATGGCACACTACATGATCACGATCTCGCCACAGATCCCAGGTTCTACCAGGAGATTAAAGAACGAGGTCTGCAGTCCAACACTCTGGGCCAAGACGATGAGGACTTCACTCAAACCGAAATGCCTCAGGAGGACCAGGGAATCGTGGTGAAGAACTACAGGCCAGCTCACATGACCTGGAGCCAGCTCCCTCAGGTAAACTCAAGCATTTGGTCTAAAAGAGAAAATGTAACCCTTAGAACTACATGTGCGCCATTTACTGCTCTTTCGGGTTTTCCCCCACCCACTTGTGGGCGGAGACTATCCTGAAAGTTTTCCCAGGTTCAACCCGGGGGAACCGGGTTGTGTTTTTTTCTGTTTGTTTCTAAGATATAATACAAAAGAAATTTGGGCATTTTTGGGTTTTTATGGGCATGTGCGTGTTTTAAAACCCCAGTAGCAGTTATTATTACATGTTTTTTAAATTACAGGAACTTTGGTTCTGTATGACATAGGAATACCAAACAAAGCTCAGCATGACAGCTGACACCTTGAGCATCAACACAAACCGGGGGAACTTTCATATAAGGAGTTGTTTTGCTGTGTGACGACAATTTACCACTTGTTGTGCTTCTGGCACAGATCCGTGTCGCTCGCGTTCTAATGGTTAAGAAGTTGCTGAATATGGATGAGAGTTTTGGTGGACATAGTCACTGGCTGAAGTGGTCAGACACCGGTTTGTCATCAACCCAACTTAACTAATATTACTCATGGATCTGTGCATGGATCTTATTAGATCAGTTAGATGTGAACGGTACATGGACCATTTTTCACTATGTACATCTCATGCTGTATGATGTCTGTTCAATAGTTATACAGGTTTAGTTGTAATCATGACAGTTTTTTTTTTTCAGCACTGAAATCATGATAGTTTAGGACATATTCTACTGACCAAGAAGCCTCACATTACCTACTCTTCAAGAAGAAACACATTGTACAGGGAGTTTGCCTTCAACCTCCTAAATTCCCCTTTTAGGGGCTGGTTACCATCATCACGGTCCAAGCAAACTAGGAATAAATTAAACTACAGAACCGAAAGATATTGAAAGACACCCATTCCCTTTTCCACAAGAATATTAAATGGTAATTTATAGTATTGTTTTCTTTCCTTTTATGAAAGAATTTTGTAAATTTTGTAAAAATTTTGAAAATACTCATGTAATTCAGTTTTCTTTTGTGTAAAACCCCATTGTGATTGTGAAATGAAAATCTTAAAAAAAAAAAATAGTTGATTGAGGAAGCCAGAAATCATAACCATGACTGAAAAAGGTTTGATGAGCTGGGAAATGCGTAACCAAACCAACCACAGTGTCTAGATGTTACTATCATTAGCATCTTTAGTTTCATTTAGGCCCCATCTTCACAATTCTTGTCTCTTTATGACTTCACAGGTGCAAGAGACGGGCATTCTGGCAACGATCTCTCCTGAAGAGCGTAAGAGGCAAGAGGTCAGTACTATATTAACACAACACCGGCTGGTCACTGGAAGGCCACTCAGGTTATGCAGTACAGTATTTAATGGAACACTGACTAACTCTGCACGATGACATAGTTCAGAATGTTCTGTATCTGAGACAGCCATTGAAAAAACAGCAGCATGTAAGCCTCCAAATACAGGCTATTGATATTTTAATGCATTAGTATTACATGTTTATCATATGTCAGTCTGCATTTTGGTCAAAATGAAATTTTCAAGCTTTTCCTAAAGGTGAGACATTATTTCTTCTTTGTCATCTGAATTCCACTTCTGTGTAAGTAAACCCTATAGCCACATTTGTGTATTCATGATTCAGAAGTCATTGTAAAAAAGAATTCCAAATAATCAAATCGTGGTAAGGTGGGAGGTGTCATGATCAGTGGTAGTGGTATGTCTGGTACCAGCAGGCCGAGGACTACCTACTTTTGTCTTTTGTCTGCCCAAAAAAAAAAACGATTTCTGCAAGAAAATGCGATGTGTGGTTGCGAGGTTGCTACAAAACCAGTGTTTGGAGACAGCTAAACATTGGTTCTATAGCCAAAAAAAGTTCTGCTCACAGCAGGGTATTGAACCAGTGCCTCTTCAGATTCTCTTCATTCAGCTCCACGTTTTACCGCTGACCCACGGATGGGTGCATTAACTTGCTGTCTATTACCAAGCCATTTATGGTTAAGGACGGCTGGAAACACATGGAGCGAACCACTCGTGACTGAAAACGGGTGGGAAAAGCGTGCGTACCTGCATTCATGGGCTGATTAGTTCAAATTAACCCACAACAAAAAGCAACACACATCTTTTTTTTCTAACTGACCTGAACTGTATTGTTTTTAAGTCTATCATAGCCGTGACGTCACAATACTCGCTCTGAGACTCTCTCTCCACTACACACTTTTAAGGCAATATTCAATATGAATTGCTAATATTCAGTATGGGCTTGGATGAAAAGCAGTGCCAAAAAAACAGGTGGAGTAAAAATAATAATAATAAAACTTGAGAAGAACAAAAACACTGATAACAATAACACTGATAACAATAACACTCATAAACCAAAAGTTAACTAAAAAATATATGACTTTCTGTGTTGTTTTGTTCGGAGGTCGACACATTGCAGATGCCTCATAGTTAAGGATAAGGTACTACACTGTTGTAGCCACTGGCTTTTGGAATACAATTCAGATTTGTTGTCTCCATCCAAAACCACGTTCCATTGCTGGCTGTGATATGATGAATCATGATCAAAATGATTCACTGTGAGATCTCTGATTTACATCCCTAATTAGTCTTAATAGTTTGAGCGCTACGGGCCTCCATTTCACTTTCATGTTCATCGAACCGTGAGACTAGCAGAGAATGGGGAATTTTCAGTGCGTTCAGACTGCACCCAGCCACCTTTGTGGCCACTTGATGTCTGGTTCTTGTGTCTGAGCGCAGTCTCACTGCTGTGTAAATATCAAGGTCCACCTTGTACACACAATATGGCCACACCCTTTTATTTTATTCCTTGCTTTCCCTTTGCTCTACTCAGGATTACTTATGGGGTCAGGTGCCTTCACTGTTGCCATACGTTGTACAGACAGGTGGTTTAGCTGGTTATGTTGTTCCACTGAAAAACACTTTTATTCCTTTATTTTTCTCTCTTTATTTTGGATGAATATGTAAGAACTCTTTATCTGTTGTATACTGCTGGCCTGTAAAACCCTTATCTGATGCTCTGTATTATGCAACACGGTAATAACTATATTAATACTGATGTCATCATAGGGCTCATTGTCAGCACACTCAACTTTAACCTCTGAGTGGTTTTAAATATAAACTCATGTGCTTCACGTTAGATAATGTCATTGCTTACTTGTGTTGCAAGTACCTTTATTGTTTCCACATGGTGGTAAATCTCTTGCACCATCAGTGTTATAATGCAGAGCAGTTTCGATGCAGCCTCACTGCCTCCTTCCTGCCTGTTCGATCATGTGTTTACTTGTGTAGGACGTTATATTGCTAATTTGGAGGTTGCTTTATTAAACTTTGGTTGTGCCTCTTATCTATACCAGCAAGCCTAACAAACCAAAAAGAACATAAAACGTCCAGGAAAAAAGTCGTTTTGAAAGGAAATCAGTTTCAGCACGGTATTACTGTAGTTGCCAGGATTCAAAGGGCCTATATTGTGGAAAATTACATGTTCCTTAATTGTTTGGATTTTTCTAGTTTTTCTAGTTTCATGTAGTATATAAACACTGTTGGGTTTATATTACATCATCTGTAAATATGGATTGTTCGCTCACCAGTCAGTATGGTTCATAAATGAAAAATTAAGCTGCAAAACCAATGTATGGAAATGAAAAGCATACCAAAATGTGGAAAACTAGTCTAAAAAGTAGCATAGTGTGTCAGCTCGTGCCCTGTGGTGCAAGCACTTTCACTTTTATCTCCTATATTACAGAAATAGTAATAAAAACACTTATGACTACATATTGCTGCAAACTGGATGCTTCAAAAGCTTTTTTCCGCTTCATCCCAAAGATGCTTGATAAGGTTGAGAACCAGGGACTGTGCAGGCCACTGAAGTGGTGAAAAGTCACTGTCATGTTCCTGGAGCCATTTGATGATGATGATATGAAATACATAGGGTGTACTACCATGCTGTAAGTGTCCCATCTGAGTGTGGATAAACTAGCCATGGAAGGATGAACTGATGGGTTATACCATTCAGTTGTTTTTCTGATGTGTGCCTGAAAAATGTTCACCACATAAACACACTGGCAGCATTGCCCTGTACTGTTTACTTCAAACATGATGGGTCCATGGACTCCGAATTCTGATCCCTCTGTCAGCTTGATGCAAAAAGAATTTGACCAGGCTACATTCTTTTTTACTCCTCAGTGGTGCGGTTTGATGCCCCTGTGCCCACCAGCAAAATGTTCAGAGCAAGAACAGCATAATTTTGCCTGCAGCAAGGAGCACCTTTTTGGAAAGTTTTTGGAGTGTTGGTGCTCCAAGACTGCTTCAATAAGACTTTATTCCACAAACATACACCTACTGACCTACTGACACCTATTATCATGCACTTGAATGGTGCATTTTTTAAACTCTCTCTTAATGGGCTAAAATCAGAGCAATCAGTTACACAAATGTTTAATCAAAATCATAGATGAACACAAAATTCATAGCCTTTATAGCAGGGTTATTCAGTTGTGGTCCTGGGTGGCCTCAATCTAACAGTTTCCCAGCTCTAACACACCTTTTTAACAGACAAACAGAATCAGGTGTATTTGAACAGGGCTGGACTTCCGTCCTCCAGAGTTTAACCAGGAGTATAAAACCCCTTATAAGTAACCTACTTTTGGTGTTAATTCAAATTTAACATGTTTCCTATAATATTTTCTCTCACATTTTCTTAAGACAAATATTGTATGAATGAAAAATATGACGTGAATGCACCTAATATCCTGGCAACATAGTCCATGCACACAGTGTAGACTCGTGCTTGTAGCTGTTCTTTGCTTTTTCTTCTGATTTCTCCTTCTTGTGTGTTTGTGTAGGTCATCTTTGAGATTATGACATCTGAGTTCTCCTACCAGCACAGCTTGAACATCCTGGTGCGCTATTTCAAGGGCAGCGAGGCCTTGAGGAAGACCATGACCGCAACCGAGCACCATCACCTCTTCTCCAACATCTCTGTCATCCAGACAGTCAGCAAAAGGTACTCTCATATAACACGACACACCAGCAGTTCAAAGATGTTGGAGTAGGCCTCGGTAGAATTGTTGCATTTAAGGGGAGATGATTAAAGTCCTTATAGCGTCTAAATTCCAAGAATGTGTGAAACCGTAGAGAGTGAGGCCCCTTATGTTTCCTTTTTGGTAGTAAGTGTTTTCAGTAAGCCCTGATTAACTGGCTTGGAATGATATTCCCAGTACAATGTAGACCTGATTTGTTAAATCTGTAAACCTGACCCTCATTATCATATCAGTCATACATAGATTAATCTAAAAGAACACAGTCTGATAATATTACTGTAACTACCACAGGTGTCCACCAAAAATTCAGATATATTAAATTTTCGCTTTTAATTTCATGTTTATGAAAACACACGACACATGTCATATCAATCATTCATTTAGTATTTCAACAGTCTTTACGTATTCTTTGGTTATCGGTTGGGTTTGTCAACATACAATACAGTCAACGTACAATTCAGTTCGCTACACCATGCAGGGCTAATGGTTTGATACACTCATGATATGTTCAACAAAGTGAGACTGAAAACAATTCAGTACTCCCACAATATTTTGAAATAAATATGAATGAAGAAAAATTATGACTGTATTTAGTTCTGGCACAATATTCTCAAGAAAATAAAGCTCGGAGGCGGGGTGGGGTGATGCTTACCTGTGCTGGACTGGGTTGTTGATTGACACTGTAAACAATGCATTTACATCAAATATAATTTAGAGAATGATTATTCTTCACTATGCTTTGTACCATTTTTGCATTGCAGTATCACTCTGTCACAATCAATGCATTGTTACACCCCTAGTTAAAGGCAAAGAACTCAAGCCTTCACTCCAAGGCCATTATAATTCGCTTTAGTCAGCTACATAGACACCAGCCTTCAGTACTCTTTCATCAAGCGCCACATTTTTTGCCGCCCTTTGGTGCAAGCAATAGCTCTCAATAGTAGACTAACTAGTTGTTTGCTTCTCCCTTCATTAAGTGCAGTTAGTACCTGCTGTTGATACAAGAACAGTTAAGTGCTTTCTAATATTTGTGATGGTATTTTCAAAAACATTTTATTTTTCCTATAAAGTCCACTCATTCCTCTCTGTGCTTTTATAGCCTAAGAACCTGATATTTTTTGTTTTTATTGCTGTGACATTA
>JBBPCZ010046660.1:0-7500 GCA_037974445.1 Brycinus macrolepidotus
CACACACACACACACACACACACACACACACACACACACACACACATACACACACACATACACACACACACACACATGCACAGATGCAAACAGTGGCCTTTTTAGTAAGACAGGTTTTGAACCCAACCCCCTCCCCTGGTCTCTAATGCTTTTATACCGCTTCATTACACATACTTCACTTTCTCTCTGTCTTAGTGTTTCTCTTTTTTGCTCTTCTGTATCATAAAGTTGGTCCAGTACTATAGACTTCAACCATTAAACAATATATGTTGATATTTGGGGTTAGAATGATTTTCTTAATTCAATTCTTTATCATTTTTTTTTTCTTATATAATTCTTTCAGCATTTTCAGGGAAAAACTTTTATAAAGGCAACACTGACAGGCCGTCTGACTATATACAGTGTTCAAGCCTGTAAAAATATCAGGAAAAGGTGGATATTTTGGTCTTCTGAGACAAAATAATAGGCCTGGATTATTTTATACTAAACTATTGCAGTTTAAATCACTCATTCAGACCCAATTCCCCCCCAATCGTGGCGTTAAAAAAGATTTAAAAAAACCTATGAGTACAATGATTTTTTATTAACGTGTCATACTGCACTGCACTAAATCCAGTTAAACATGTTTATAAATACACAATTGTGGTGTATTATGCATTAAAATATTTCTGAAATTTTAAATAAAGCATTACGAATACCTGTACATAATATGAAAGTCTAGCTTGTAGGTTTTGACTTACTGCACATAAAATGTTTCATGCAAAATAGCAAAGAACTTTTGAAAGTTTACTGTATTACTATAACAAGAGTATTACAAGAACATGTTTGTATGTGAGGAGACGTGAGATATATCAGAGAACAGATGGAACACAATGGCTGCTTTTCATTGTAACAGTTTAAAACACGTTGTACTTTCACCGTGCTGACAACACACACACACACATACACACACACACACACAATCAGGGTCATTAGCTGCGTCTGGTGTTGTTAACACTTAGAAGTCGCTGGTGATCACAAAAACATGTTATCTCTAATAGCTCATTGAAACAAGCAGAGAAATTCTGTTTAAAGTGAAAAATGTAAACTTTACACACTGCATTCATGCTTGTAAGCTGAAGATATTTGAGTCTATTAAAGTTAAGTTATCCTTAACCATCTTGTCATTTTTTTTAATGAAACAGTTCATAGAGAATATAATGAATGTAATTTTGAATGTAAATATACTTAAGCATAATCAAATATTGTATACACTACTAGTTATAAGTTTGGACACGCCTCCCTTTGCCTTGATGTGGTTTTACATACTCTCAGCCTTCTCCTAGCTCGATGAGGAGCCAGAGGTGCCTTTTTAATTGCACTGAAGATGACATACACATGCTGAGACCCTATTGTTGCTGAAATCCACTTGTTGGGGGGGTATTATATTCTTTTTACACCGTCATTAATTTCACTATTTGTATTTGTGTCAGCAACAACAAGAGTTTGATCTCTGGGAATGCCGGGGGTCCAAGATAGCATAATTGGCCTTGCTCTCTCTGTTTGGGTAAATGTGGTCCTTCCTCTCCTCCAATCACTCATCATGACGCTAACCAGTGCAGTTGTCTGTTAGGTGATGTACGCTGTCCAAAAGTATCCAGACAGCCCTTCCAATCAGTGAATCAGCTACTTTAAAGGTGCACCCCTTACTGACACAGGTGTTCTGCACTCAAAACTTGGGTAGACTATAAAAGAGCACTGAAGCATTATAGCACAGTCTAAAGTCACCAGTCCCAAGGTAGAGCCTGAGCTACGAGGATAGGGTGAGTTTCCCGCGGAATCTCAGGGACCGCAACATTCTGTGCTTTACCAAGACGTGGCTGACTCCGGAGGTGCTGTGGCTCTGGCAGAACATTTCACCGTGATTTGTGCGGATAGGACGGCAGAGGCCAACAAACCTAAAGGTGGTGGATTATGTTTCATGGTCAACAAAAAGTGTTACAAAGGGAAGAACATGATTGCATGTTCTCGCTCATGTTCAGTTCATCTGGAGCATGTAAGTGTCCTGTTCAGGCCTCTCTGTCTGCCCTGCATGACGAGCTCAGCGCTAACCTACACCAACACCTGGATGCTGCTCTCATCGTAGCAGGGGACTTTAACAAGGCTAAGCTCAAACAGGTAGTGTCGAACTTTTTCCAACATGTCTTCTGTTCTCCTAAAGACGCAAACATGCCAGATCATTGTTACACTCTGTTTAAGGACAGCGACAAACCTGTCCTCCAACCGGGATAAAGAAAAAGCATAAACAAAGATGGGCATCGGTTCTTCCTGTCACAAGGGCAGTCAAACGCTGGTCCATCCAGTCAGAAACTACACTGCGGAACGCACTAGAGGATGTGGAATGAGGAATGCTGAGGGTGGGCAGTGATGACATCAGCATGATGTAGTAGTTAGCCTCATTAGCACGCCCACTGTCACCATCAGGACATTGCACAATCAGAAACCGTGGGTCAACAGAACTGTTCGGAATGCTGTGAACATCCGCACCACCGCGTTTAACTCAGGCCTCAGCTCTGGAGACATGAGCCAGTACAAGATTGACTCATACAACTTATGGAGAGTGTTGAGAGAGGCCAAACACCACTACAGGAAACACATGGAGTCTCACTTTAAGCTGAACAACTCCTGTCACGTGTGGCAGGGCTTACACACCATCATCTGACTCAACTCAGCCCAGTGATAGTTTGTTCAACCTGTTGGACTCAGGCAAGTGGTTCTGCAGCCTGATGGCCAAAACCGAGAGACTCAGAAGGAGTTTCTATCCTCGTTAGGTTCCTTAACAGAGACATGCCTAACCAGATCCCTCCAGACTTCTCACACCTTGGGCTCTATTTTGCCGATCTAATGCAAAGTGTAAAGCGCAAGGCGCTACTAACATTTATGAGCGTGTCCAAATCCATTTAGCTATTTTGATGACGGAAAAAGCAGACTTAAGAGACATAAAAGCAGACTTAAAAGCAGACAAACTCTCTTAATTATTCAGAGGTGTATTTTGTGTGTAACATGCAATAAACCAATCAGAATGGCACGTCACCACACCTTTAATGGGCAGGGGCGCATGAGCTATGGCGGACTGCTGTTATAATGGTGTGTTTACCCTGTAAACCAGATCAGTTTTCAGCTGAGGAAACGGATGAGCTCATGCATTGTACATCACTGCCACTATATTTACATTTAACTTTTTCCTCCACTTTTTTCAAAATGTTCTGATGAACACCCCATCAACCTGGTGTGTTTAAATACCTGTGTGTGTCGACTGGTCAAATAGGTCAATAGCAAAATATAATTCTGATAATAAACTCAAATGATTTTTAATGACACGGTTTATTCTTTACTTAAATTTTGTTTTTGATTTTTCATTGAACATAATGTTTACATGAAAGGGCCAGTTGTACTCTCTAATAAAACATATATAATTGAAAATAAAATAACAAAAACTCTTAGTGCTCTTCGAGCGCGTACCTGTGACTGTAATGTCGTGCACCTTCACATTTCTAAAACACACCACTTTAGTATTGTTTAATAATACAAAACTGATTTTTGAGGTAGTTTTTCTTGGTCAAAAGCGCAGTGTCATTTCACTGCCTTAAAATAGCAATGCGCTGACAACGCACCCAGCCACACCTAATTTAAAATATTTAAAAAGCCCCACTCCTACAAGCAGGAAACACGTTCAAAATCATTGGTTACTTTGAAAACTTGAGGAATGCGCTGGTATGTAACTAGCAAAACCACTTTGCATCATGCTTTCCTCCAGTGCAAAATATGGCCCCTTAAGTCTGTTCTCTTAAATCTGTACAGGGCACTAATTTCACGCTTCACAAGATGCCACTACTTTTTTCAACCTTCATATGATTCTACTCAATGATTCTACTCATATGATTCTACTCAATGATTCTACTCAATGTCATGCTGCTATCTTTAATCTTTAATACTACCACCACCTTTAGTACTACCACACCTTTCTTCATTTTCAAGCAATTTGTACACCATTCACTTTCAATGTTTGCACTATTTAGTCTACTGTTGCTTTATTATATTAATTTAGTCTACTACTTTTTAAGTTATTTTTATTTTTTATTCATTGCTGTTACTTTTTACTGCACAGTTCATTAGCGACCTAAGTAACACATTTCACTGTATAGCCTGTAAGCCCCCCCACCACTGAGCTGTGGAGAAGTAGAACTGCATTCTTTGGAGTGATGGAGCTCCATCCAGTGCCTTTGGGATAAGTTAGCATTTGAGATCCACTGATACTACTGTGGCTGAATGCAATCAAATCAAAACTCGAGTGTAAATCCTTCCTAGAAGAGTATAGACTGTTACTGGAGCTAAGAGGGGACAAACTCCCCATTAATACCTTTGATTCCAAGAAATGTTGTCTATTGAACAGGTGTCTACTGAATTTTCGGAAATACAGTGTGACAGGACTGGCGTGTTGAGCTGTATCATGCACCTGAATTAGCAGCAGTTCGAAAAGATCTGGAGGAAGCACCTGCCTTTACCCTACCAGCTTGGCGGGGTTCTAGCTAGCAGGCTAAATAGGTAACAACTACAGTGGGGAGAAAGGAACAAATTTCATTTTCACTTCCATACAAAAATAGCCCAAACTATTTGACTGGTGGTGTATACAATGTACACTGTAAAGTAATGAATACTGAATGTAGACCAAAGCCACAATAACTCTAGACTTGTGAGGCTTAACTCCACCTAACCAGAGTACATTATAATGTCTGTAGTTATTACCGTAGCACACAAACAGTTATGTGAAGACGTCATAACACAGATACACACACTGGACGCTGGAGGGCACTTCAGCGTTTAGATATTTTTAGTAAATACTTGTCTCGGAACCTGCAGTTTACGTGACTCAGTCATGATACTGAGAATGGGTGTGCACACACACACACACACACACACACACACACACACACACAGCCATCCACCATCAGATGACCTTGACTCAAGAGTTTATGCTGCAGCGTCAGACATTTTTCCTCCCTTGACTTACCCAAGTGACGCTAAAAGCAGCACAAGTGCGTATGTGTGTTTGGATAGTGTATTTATGGTAGACGTTTTGAGTTCAACCTGATTTTCCAGTTTGTCTCTTTACAAGCATTATATATAATGCAGTGTCTAGAAAAGGTGCTACACACACAAACACACCTCCTATTTTATACACCAACCTGCCACAACAATAAAACCACTGGCAAGTGAATAACATTGGTTATCTCGTTACGTTGGCACTTGTAAAATTATGAGATATATTAGGTAGCAAGTGAACAGTCAAATTTTGAAGCTGATGTGTTGGAAGCAGGAAAATCAGCAACTTCAAGGAACTGAGCAAGTTTGAAAAGGACCAAACTGTGATGGCTGACTGGGTCAGAGTATCTCCAAAATGGCAGGTCTTGTGGGGTGTTCCCGATATACAGTGGTTAGTACCTTCCAAAAGTGGTCCAAGTAAGGATGACTGGTGAACCAGGGACAGGCTCATGAGCACCCAAAGCTCACTGATGGGTATGGAGTACGAAGGTTAGCCCGTCTTGTCCAGTCCCATAGAAGACCTCAAATAGCATAAATGACTGTAAAACGTAATGCTAGCGATGATAGAAACATGTCAGAACACACAGTGCATCACAGCTTGCTGCGTATGGGGCTGCGTACTTGCAGACCAGTCATTGTGCCCATGCAAAACATTATCTTCTAGATGAACTGTCAGTGATTTGCTGACTGTTGCATATTTTAAATTCTCTAACTGCTCTCTTGGACAGTTGGAGCCTGTTGGACACATTTTTGTCACATAATCACAGAAAATAGTAAAAAAAAAAAAAAACATATTTAAACGAACAACAGCAAACTACTTAAAGCCTTGCAAAAATCCAAAATACTTATTTGTAACTGACAAAAGGTATCAGTAAAATGTATTTGTATAAATGTATATATCCTTTTTGCCTTATCTTCCTAATCTTAAAATTAAAAGAAAAGATTTTGTTTTTTTAATGAACTATGAATGGTTTGTTATTGTTCAGTGAAATCCATTAAGAGTTACATTTACTAGTTTATGTATGGAATTGACCAAGAAACCAGTTTTACACCAGTTTGCAGTTTTACACCAGTATGTCAGCCAAGATGTTTTTGGCGTCTGGGGAGAGGAAAAATTGTGTAAATTAAATTTCTTTAATTGTTTAAATCAATTGTGACTGGTCTATCAGTGTTTGAGAAATCCTAAACTTTGCTCCCCCTAAACAGAATTACTCAATGAATTGAGTAAACGTGTAATCTTTTTGCTACCGATGTGGGGCCACTATCAGTTTCTCAGTTTCTTTTTAAAGCTAATAACATATGCTGTGATTCACTAGGCAGTATATTTGTCCACTTTTATCTGTATGCTTTGGGTCTGTACTGCGTGTTTTAGCTGATGATGATACTGTTTGAAAAAGAAGACTTTGCTCCTCATCAAGGCTTGTTTACACTTTATCCAAGTTAACCTTCCTTTATGGCTTACCCATAATACTCGGAGGTGGGGGTTTTATGACACTGTCATAGCGATTTGAAGATTAACCCTCACCCAGGCTTTTCTTCATCTCAAGGTTCAATCTGCAGAGGCAGATGTTCTCGCCATGCTTCTTAGTAGCTTTTCTTTAGTTTGTGTATGTGTGTTTGTGTGTGTGTGTGTGTTGATTTTGTTTGTTTTGTGCGGTCACATAGGGGTCAACGTGATCAGCCAATGGTCTGGAACAGGAGCTCAATTTGACCGGTGAATGTAGCATAATTTCCTGTTAGCATGTTCTCTGTTGCCTCTCCCTTACCCTGCTTTCACATCCACACTTCCACAAACACACACCACAGTTATCCGTTAGTCAAAGAGTTGAATGTGTAACAGAGAGTGACCGTCATCATATGACTCTTTAGTGACTCTGCAAAAAAGCAGCCACTAGAGCCGCATCTGCGCCTTAACCGGACTTTTAATCAGAATTCAGAACTCCAGTCACTCTAAACTGAGCAGCAACTCCAAACATAATTCAATAGACCCTAAGTTTTGTGCTCTGTGGCGCAATCGGTTAGTGCATTAGGCTGTTAACTGAAAGGTTGGTGGTTTGAGTGCCCCTAGGCATGTGGCTGTTGTTGTTTGGGGCAGCTGGTGGTTAGGGATCTGCCTTTGAAGGTTGTGGGTTTGAATCCCAGGACTGCCAGTGTCACCACTGAGCAAGGTACTGTTCCCACACCCTGCTCCCCGGGGGCTGTGTCACTGGCTCCCCACTGCTTCACTTGGTGAATTGATTAAATGCAGAGAACGAAGTTCACGCTGTGTTTACAAGTGACTATTAGGAGCCACTTTACTTTAACCCAAATGTAGTCGATCATATTTGGAGTTCAAATTTTGCTTCTTTAGTTCAGAGGTGGGGCTACGAAGCTAACATTGCAACAGTCAATAGTCATCTAAATAGTTTCCATAAATAC